>CAUZXS010004081.1:0-43344 GCA_963585895.1 Sepioteuthis lessoniana
AGATGTCAACGGTTGCTATGACATCTAACGGCCGTAAGTAAACGCTTTTTTTAAATCACAAACTGCACCAAAATGAAGATGGACGAACGTCTAATGTAATGTCCGCTTTTAGTTGATCTTATGTATACATAGGTTTTTTTTTAAATACCCTATCCGGTGGCAAAAGCTGCCTCGGTAGCGCCAGGAGTGGCAGTACCGCCTTAAGCTACCGAAACTGTGTTATCACCCTGGATGGCGGCTGATGAGGCTAGGGTATCGCACGTGCTTCCACACGTTGTATGATGAAAAAAAATAAAAAATAAAAAAAATATATATATATATATATATATATAACACTTATTAATAATAGGTTTCCCAACTGCATTGTTGATATGGAAATTAAGTATTTATTTAATGAAACTGAACAACATAACATAGACAAAACCCTAAACCATAACAACCAATAAACCTTTACTATTGAAACGGAGCCTTTTGGTCGCCCTCGATTTATAATCCTAATGTGACCGGTTTGTGTTTTTTCTTAATGAAATTATTGCTCTGTAATGTCTGTTACATTGAGCTCTTTACCAGGAAAATTTAAATGCACACACTCATATACATATATATATATATATATATATATTTGTAAAATTAAAGTTGCCGACTGTAGTCGAGAGCGTCTAGGAGGCTCCTTTTCAATAGCTACTACACCGAGGTGTAGGGGATGTCACTACTCCTTTCCCTGGATTGCTCCACTTTACTCTCGATATGCACTTTATATTGCTGAGTGTTAAGCAAGGAGGTATCAAGTACCATTTTTGAAGTTTTATTTACCAACTGAATCTATTCATGTCTTTCTTGCCTGGCTATTTCCACATACCTCATAAGTTTCTGAAATTAACTTTTTAGTAAAGGATTCAGTTTACAATTTGTGTCTATCGGACAAGCTAAATCAATTCTTTATCTTTTTCTTTAGCCTAGATGTCTCACTGAAAATTTCTGAGCTAGAAAACAAAGTAATGACTTTTTCTATGACTATCTGGGTCACCACTAAATCAAAACTCATGTTGTTGATTTCATATTTGTAGTGTAGAGAGAACTAAAACTACCAAGGAGCAATAAATTTTAACCACTTGAAAATGTTTATTACATCTTATGTCATCCAAAGCATAACTTCAAATCCTGCCTATAAGCTGGTCCATGTTAATTCTTTTAAAATTTTTAATTAACATTTTGATATTTAGAAATCCCATGAATCTTATTATATAATGAAAAGATCATTCAATTTCCTCTTATAAATAAATGATGTTAACTGTTTTTTTTTTGTTTCTAGCATGCTCTATGAAACATCTGACTTAGATTGCTTTTATCAAATGGTAGCTAACTGATTGATGAGTTTCATTACCTTAAGAGGAAGTAATTTTTGTTTTTAGATTAATGGTTATGAGCAGACTGCGGTATATTTCTTGTTGTACCACATTTTGATTAAAAATCATTGTCAATGACAAAAAGGAGTCGCTAAGGGAGACAACTGAAACTAATGAAAACAGTTCTAGTTTTATGCAAATATTCACATCAATGCAAAAAGAAAAAAGAAAAAACCCATTCATATCAAAAGAATACCGCCAATAGAAAAACTGTAAGAAAACTTGTTTATAACCATTAAGCATTCCATCATTTGCATATTCATTGAAGAGAAATTTTTGTATGTTAATTTGCCCAAAAGGTTATTTTAGTGTTATCCTTTATTTCATTTCCTGATGAAATAAATAACTTTTCTTTTTGTTAATGCAAAATTATTTTTTCCAGAATCAAATTAAAAAAATATGGTCATTATCATTATATATATAACACTATCATTAATTCCTTTATTGCATTTCTATAGGAAAATCATTAGCAATACAATCACAATAGACAAATAATAGCCCTAATCTATCATTGATGCTTGCATTAATTCCTGACCTATGACAATCCTTTTATTCACAATTTTCAATTAATTTTTCTAATAGAATGCATTTACATTATAAATATAATATTAGAGTTATTAAGGTGCATTGTAAGACATCTAGAAAAAGTTGTAGTGGTAAGACCAGCTTATGAATTTTTTTCGTTGGAGACACAGTCTCTCGAGGGACATTTTATTCACAATTTTCTATAACAACTATTATATAACTATTTTTTCCTGACAAGTAACATGAGCAACTATTGCTGAATTCCTAGAATGCTATGTTTGACTATAGTTGAATTCATAGTAATGTACCATATGCAACTATAGTCCAATTCCTATCAAAGTGTATTGTGCAATTATATTCAAGTTCCTAGTAAAGTGCCATATGCTGCTGTAGTCAAATTCCTATGAATTGGACTATAGTTACCATGTGCAATTATAGCCCAATTCTTATCAAAGTGCCATGTACAACTATAACCAAGTTCCTATCAAGTTCCCATCAAAGTTCCCATCAAGTTTAAATGATACATGTGCAACTATAGTCTTTTTCTTAGCAATGTGCCCTGTGTATCTATAGTCAACTTCCTATGAATTGGACTATAGTTGCCATGTGCAATTATAGTCCAATTCCTATCAAAGTGCTATATGCAACCAAGTTCCTATCAAAGTTCCTATCAAGTTTAAATGATATATGTGCAACTATAGTCTTTTTCTTAGCAATGTGCCCTGTACATCTATAGTAAAGTTCCTAACAAAATACTCTGTGTCTTAGGACATATATTATGCAACAATAATTGAATTTCATACTATGTTCTTTGTACTGGTTCATATTTCCTACTAAAATATACAGTAGAAAATCTGACATCTGTTTAACTTTTTAGATCCACTTTTTGTGTTTGCTTTGTCACTCATGTCCTGGATATGACACTAAACTGTATCCAGTAAGGAGGCTCCAGTTCTGGAAAGCTGGGAAGTATAGAGCCATCTCTTTGTTTCCACTATTTCCAGGTTTACTCAGTGTGGTAGTTCCTATTAAGGTCCTATCTACAAGTCAAATATATTTGTTTGAGATAATACTTAAATTGATTGCAAAATTTATTCATGTGTTTACTCTTAAGACATTGATATTGCAACTAAGTATGAAGTGTTTACCTGTTTAAAATGATTGTCAACTTTATTAATACATTGGCTCATGAAACATTGACATTGCAACTAAGTATGAATTGTTTACCTGTTTAAAAATGATTGTGAACTTTGTTAATACATTGACCCTTATAAAGGTTGATATTGCTACTAAGTAGGAAGTGTTTACCTAATTAAAAAGGTTTGTGAAGATAAATCTTTGTACCGTATTTAACTGGAGACTATGACTGTTGAACTGACTTTAGCATAGCATAGAATAACTCACTTATCATTGAAATGCTATTAAACAAACCAACCAACCAACCAACCAGTCTTTGTTGCTATTAATGTAATCATTAGAATGAATGACTTTTGATGTAAATATTTGATAAATCCTACCTGTAATATCACAGGTCTTATAAACAGCTTATAGACTACAAACGATTTATGTATTTACCGACTGAACCTTATTGTCAGGTAGAAATCAATTTTGGTCATCAAGCAGAGATTGTGACTTCTAATAACACTACTTTTAATCAAAAAGTGTAAAGAGAGACTAATTAAACCACCAAAACTTGCATCAAAAATAGTATAAGGACAAACTGTAAAACAGGAATTCAAAAATTGAGAAAACAAAAGCTGGAAGTGTTATGATGTTATCAAGTCAGTTATTTTGTTTCAAATCTGTTGTTAAGGTGAAAGAGTCACCATGTCATTGTGACTAACACTCTTGACTGTAACATTGTTGTAGGCAGTCTATTTAACTAGCTTCCCACCAAGTTGATACATGACACAAGGTTATTTTATGATAGGAAGCCATGCAGAAATCAAGACTCATGCATGGCTAGCCCAAAACATTTTGTTGTCAGCATTCCCCTTTTGGGGATTCACAGGCACTGAGCAGTAAACTCAACCCTGAAAAACAAATACACCCTGTGGGGAAAGGCCCCTGGGACCAAATGATCAGTTTTTCATTTGCCAAGCATGAGGCCACAAAACAATAGTAGAAAGTGCATTTGAACAGTCATGCTATTTCACTTTCAGGCAAATACCTTTGGGAAACATATGAAACCCCTTACCACCCTACCAACTATTGGTCAAATAGTACCACAATTTTTCTTCTACAAGGATGGCTTTGACATTAAACAACCCATAAAGATTGATATGCCATTAAGCAAAGAAACCAAACCAAACCAAACCAATATCTGTAATTCAATATCCTATTAGATATATACTCATTTCTCCATATAACATAGATTTATAACTGCTCCATTCTTTCATATACAAATTACATTCAACCACTGACCAATATCATTGCAGGAAGGAAAAAACTACATGAACACTTCAGAAAAAGAAACTTAAGACATTTTATATAGATATGACTTTGCATGGGAAGCTTGAAGAAAGAAACCAATTACATAAAAGTCAAAATAGATAAGACTCAGAAGAATAGCATATGTAGGCATTGCAGAGAGAGAGAGATGAAGCTATCAAATTCATAATAAGAGAATGCAGAAAATTTGCATAAAAGTACAATATAGATAAGACTCAGAAGAAGAGCAGACATAACTGTATGAGGAAGGTGATCAACTGTTCCCAAATAGATAAATTTGGACCGTACACACTAATGTTACATATACTGACGAGAATTTTGACCACACACACTAATGTTACATGAACTGACTGGAATTTTGACCACACACACTAATGTTACATAAACTGACTGGAATTTTGACTGTACACACTAATGTTACATATACTGACGAGAATTTTGACCACACACACTAATGTTACATATACTGACCACACACACTAATGTTACATGCATTGACTGGAATTTTGACCACACACACTAATGTTACATGAACTGACTGGAATTTTGACCATACACACTAATGTTACATATACTGACTGGAATTTTGACTGTACACACTAATGTTACATATACTGACCACACACACTAATGTTACATGCATTGACTGGAATTTTGACCACACACACTAATGTTACATGAACTGACTGGAATTTTGATCTCACACACTAATGTTACATACACTGACTGGAATTTTGACCGTACACACTAATGTTACATGAACTGACTGGAATTTTGACCATACACACTAATGTTACATGAACTGACTGGAATTTTGACTGTACACACTAATGTTACATACACTGACTGGAATTTTGACCGTACACACTAATGTTACATGAACTGACTGGAATTTTGACTGTACACACTAATGTTACATGAACTGACTGGAATTTTGATCTCACACACTAATGTTACATGAACTGACTGGAATTTTGATCTCACACACTAATGTTACATGAACTGACTGGAATTTTGACTGTACACACTAATGTTATATGAACTGACTGGAATTTTGATCTCACACACTAATGTTACATGAACTGACTGGAATTTTGACCACACACACTAATGTTACATGCACTGACTGGAATTTTGATCTCACACACTAATGTTACATGAACTGACTGGAATTTTGACTGTACACACTAATGTTATATGAACTGACTGGAATTTTGATCTCACACACTAATGTTACATGAACTGACTGGAATTTTGACCACACACACTAATGTTACATGCACTGACTGGAATTTTGACTGTACACACTAATGTTACATATACTGACGAGAATTTTGACCACACACACTAATGTTACATATACTGACTACACACACTAATGTTACATGCATTGACTGGAATTTTGACCACACACACTAATGTTACATGAACTGACTGGAATTTTGATCTCACACACTAATGTTACATACACTGACTGGAATTTTGACCGTACACACTAATGTTACATGAACTGACTGGAATTTTGACCATACACACTAATGTTACATGAACTGACTGGAATTTTGACTGTACACACTAATGTTACATACACTGACTGGAATTTTGACCGTACACACTAATGTTACATGAACTGACTGGAATTTTGACTGTACACACTAATGTTACATGAACTGACTGGAATTTTGATCTCACACACTAATGTTACATGAACTGACTGGAATTTTGACTGTACACACTAATGTTACATGAACTGACTGGAATTTTGATCTCACACACTAATGTTACATGAACTGACTGGAATTTTGACTGTACACACTAATGTTATATGAACTGACTGGAATTTTGATCTCACACACTAATGTTACATGAACTGACTGGAATTTTGACCACACACACTAATGTTACATGCACTGACTGGAATTTTGATCTCACACACTAATGTTACATGAACTGACTGGAATTTTGACTGTACACACTAATGTTACATACACTGACTGGAATTTTGTCCATACACACTAATGTTACATGCACTGACTGGAATTTTGACCGTACATACTAATGCTACGAGCACTGACCAGAATTTTGACCGTCAATACCAATGTTCTACAGACTGATTGGAATTTTTACCACACAGCACTGACCAGAATCTCTCTGAAAATGCGATGCACAAAATTCGCTGGGATTTTAAAATAAAATTGGATCGCTAGATCTTAACTACAAAAGCTGACCTTATATTAGCTAGGAGATTTTGTCATTCCAGTAAACTATAGAATGAAATTAAAGACTAGTGGAAAACTGGATAAATAACATACTACAACTTCTTATGAAACAATAAAATATAATTCAGATTCTTCTGGTTTTATAAGAAGTGGTAGTGTGCTGCCATAGCAAAACTATTCAGCTATGCTCTTCTTTCTTGGTAAGGCTTAGAACTTTTCAAACAAACCTCATATATGAAGAACCATGGAAAGGTTGAATCTTTTAAGATTGTGGCATTACTGTATCAGCCAAGACACAATGAAGAGTCCTGAAAAACTTGGGAGTTTTTAGTCATTTGCACTCCTGTAAACATTACCAACTACTGCTGATGTGAAAACTTGTAAAGAATATTATAATAATTTATATTATAATACATCAGTTACTGTTAAACTCAAAATGAGACATCATAGTAAAATTATTTACATTAGTTAACTAGTTATCATTACTTAGAATATTTGGGCAATTGACCACATCTTTAATGTTATACTCATGATATTTTGGCTGATATGTCCTTTGACCTTCTTCAGGTGTTTCATTTTGAACTAAACCCTTTATCTGAACCACAGCAATAGACAGGTTCAATTCTGTTAACCATGAACGGGCACAAAGTTTAAGTTATAGTAAGTATTTCTTGTTAGTCTTACCTGTTGTTGGGATTGAACCTGCAACCTCTAGATGATTTCATTCAGAAGCACTCTGGCAAAGACACATGGTGCAGTGGATAAAGGCTTTTCATTGAAAAGTGCTTCTGAGTGAAATCATCTGGAGGTTGCAGGTTCAATCTCAACAACAGGTAAGAATAGCAAGGAATACTAATTATAACTTTACACTTGTACATGGTTCACAGAATTAGAACAGTTTACCTCTGTGGTTGAAATAAAGGGTTCAGTTCAAGATTCTGTATGGACTCCCAAGTTCGACATGAAGCACCTGAGGAAGGCCGAAGGATATATCGTCCGAAACGTTGTGAATATAACAATAAAGATGAGGTCAATAATCTGAATATTCTAAGTAATAATAATTATCAAGCTTCATCTCAGAAATTTAGACAAATAGTGAATTAGTCTTAAAATGTTAAAGAATAAAGAATAAACTAATTTTCAGTATGATTTGCCTCTTAACAGTGTGCATTTGCGCACACTCCATTATAATCTTTTAGTTATATATGTATACCTGATTTATATGCTTAATTTTACCACTGAATTAAGAGTACTGACAAAGAAGGAGATTATGTTCAAAATCAAATATTTGTATAAAACAGATGATAGTTTTTTATCATCAGTCAAAAGGTTTATCACTGTATTTATCTTACGTGCAAATGTAGATCAATAAGTTTTCACACTATAATTCTTGATCTATGTGATTGATATTCACCATTGAATCAAATGCTTGACAAGAAAAGAGATTATGTTGAAAAAGAAGCATTTATTGAGTAAAATGAATGTATTTTTTATCTTTAAGCTATGGACTGTTTAATCTAAGAATATACTTTAAAACCTTTATCAAAAAATGTTGAGCAAACTGTAAATGTGTTATTATTTTGGGTTATTTTATGCCTAGAGGTTAGGGAATCACATTCATGGTACATTCATATTTACATTGTAGTGTCATTGTTTCTTAAGATTGCTTGATTAATTTTAACAGCATGTCAACCTGCCTAGGGTTATTTTATGCCTAGAGGTTAGAGAATCTCATTCATTGTATGCTCATATTTACATTTTTGTGTCGCTATTGCTTAAGATTGATTGACTGATTATAACGACATGTCAACCTGCCTAGGGTTATTTTGTGCTGAGAGGTTAGGGAATCACATTCACTGTATGTTCATATTTACATTTTTGTATCATTGTTTCTTAAGATTGATTGATTTTAATGGAATGTCAACCCATCGAGGGGTTATTTTTTACTCAGTCTAATTGAATATGAATAATTCTTAAATCAATTTGACGAACAGACGGGATCCTAATAAGTGCCACAACTCTGGGGTAGAGTGGACCTGGAATAATAACGAGAAAGGAGAATGAATTAAGATACTTATTCATCTTATTTGGATGGTTCATGAGATAGGAAGTAAGTGGTCATACATTTGCTGCTTTGTTGGGCGTTGCTTCCTGGATTTGTTCAAAACAGTACATAGCTCTTTTTGCGTAGTTTCGATTTAGTTTTTTCTCAATGTGTTTTGTTAGCATCTATGTGGTGCATCCATACAGTAGTATTGACTCAGCCACAACTTGAAAAAGATTCTATTTTATTTGGATTGATTAGGACAGTTGTTGGCGACCATAGTCGAGGGCGACCAGAAGGCTCCCTTTTCAATAGCTACTACACTTGGATGGTACCACTTTACCCTCGATATGTACCTTATATTGTTGAGTGTTAAGCAAGGAGGTATAAAGTACCATTTTTAAAGTCTTTGGTATGATGCAACCTGGGATTAAACCCAAGTCTCCCAGACCATTGGTAAAAACTCTACCCACTAGGCCTAGGACAGTCATCATCATCATCATGTTGTGCCGTAAGCACGGACAACCCTGACCCTCTCTCGCCACTTCTCCCTATCGTTCATTGCCTCTGGCAGGTCTTCTGGGCTACATCCCATATCCTCACACCGCTGCTGTATGTATGTTCTAGCTGGTCGTCCTGCTTTTGCCCGGCCATATGTGGGGGTCCATAGGAGTATGTATGTTCTAGCAGGTCGTCCTGCTTTTGCCCAGCCATATGTGGGAGTCCATAGGAGTACATCACTTATGAGCTCATCCCTGCTCCTCCAGCAGTGTCCTGCGTGCCTGGTGCATCTAACTTGGACAGTAGTAGTACTATTTAACCCATATTAAGAGGGTTCATACCTTTTCCAAGGGTATTAGTCCAAAAGTGAATGCAATTGCACAGCTGAAGTTTGAACTCACTTTCTATAATGTCGCTGTCTTGCACATTAACCACTACACTACAAGGATTCTCTTTCTCTATAACTGAATTATTAAAGTGTCATCTAAAAACAACTTGCAACAATGTTCTTAAAAACATGACTGTAATTTGTACAGATATGGTGATTATCAATATAGATAGATAATGAGTTTATCAATAATCAATGATGTCAAAAAAAAGACCTTAAAAAAATAAATTTATGAGGGCCATACAATAGATGATTTTTTAGAAATGTTTTCTATAAATGTAAATTCTATATTTTTCATAATTGGTTTATGACAAAAATCTCATAAAGATATTTGTTTTGAGGCTATTCAAAATGGTGGAGAATCAAACAGAGAGTTCCAGGATCAAACAGAGGTCTGTCATCAGATATTTGGTAGTTCAAAAGTGCAAACCATGAGAAATTTACCAAAGAAGGAATGATGTGTATAGAGAGCCATATTTTAATAAAAAAAATGCTTACAAAATATCTAAATATGGATGTGTCTCTATGAGTCTGATTGTAAAAAACTGTCCATGGAGTGGGAATATATGGACTCTCCAAGAACAGCAGTCAGTAAAGAAGGTCCTCCTGACAGTCTTCTGGTTCATAAAGTATCCATCACTATTGATTTCCTTGAAAAAGGTGCAACTGTAAATAGTACTTACTCTTGACAAGACCTTAGGCAAAATTCACCAAAATTATTGAATGACTCTTGTGTATATATATATATATATATATGTACACCTCCAGGCCTAGCAGTCAGTAAAAAAGGCTATGTTGATAGTCTTCTGAGACATGAAAGAACCCATGATGATTGATTTCCTTGAAAAAGGTGCAACTGTAAACAATGCTTCCTGTTACCAATGTCTTAGATAAAATTTACCTTATTTATTAAATGACCCTTATATATATATATATATATATATATATATACTTCCAGGCCTCACAGACAGTAAAGGTTATACTGACAGTCTTGAGGAACATGAAAAGACCTATGATAATTGATTTCCTTGAAAAAGGTTGTCGTACTCCTTATATAATGGACTCGCTCTCCTCCATAAATACACCTCAATGAGGGCATCAGACGGAGTACACCAATCAGTGTGACACAATCACGTGATACCATTTGCATAGTGGATGGATAGTCACTACCACACTGGACTCTCAGCTTTCTACCAAGTAACTACTGTTTAACCAGGTTCACTTGTAGCTTGTACCTTGTTCATTGAATGACCCTTCTGTAAAGGTTATACTGAGTCTTCTGAGACATGAAAGAACCCACGATAATTGATTTCCTTGAAAAAGGTGCAACTGTAAATAGTACTTACTCTTGACAAGACCTTAGGCAAAATTCTCCTTTTTTCATTGAATGATACTCATATTACTTTTAATGGATTACTGAATGCAAGAAAAATAAAAAGTTAGGAAATATATGAATATACAGTTATATTTAGCAATGAAAATCAAATTATTTCTCTATTTTGGGACATAGAACAGGTTGTTTAATCTAAGATAAAGAAACTCCTAATAAAATCTTGTATGGACAAAATATGGGGTTCCTGGAGTCAAAGCATTTAATTCCAAAATAACTTTGATTTTCTCCTGCAATCTGTCTTATCTATGTATCCTAATAAATCCTTTTACAGTAGGTCATTGCTCTTCTTCTTTGTTGCTATTTATGAAGTCAGACAAACTTTTGAAATAGACAAATGACAAAATATAAAATACATAAAAGATGATGGTAATTAAAAAATAAACCTGAAAAAATAGAAAAAAAAAAAACGAGTAAGAGAAAAATGACATGCAGATAATTAAAGTTGTTATATCTTTCCACCTCTAATTTACATGAAATTAAAAAAAAAATACTGATTAATCCTTACTAATACTTGAATTCAAAGGTCAAACCTAGATTAAATCAAACAGAACAAGTTAATGAGTGCATAAAATACAATGAAGCAACCAATCACAAACAACAGCAGAAACAATATAATAAATATCAAAACTAATGAATTGTTGCTTAGTATTATGCTCCTGTAACTATGACTGAAAGAAAATGCATTAATCTTCTCATTTGATCAAAGATAAAAAAATATATATATATTAAAAAAAAACCTTTTTAGGTAGAAGACTAAAAATGACACTAATTGTACCTAACTCAGATAAGTATTATCCAGACAAAGAAAATACTAGTATTGCTTTTAACAGCAGAATATAGTTAAAAAAAACAAGTAAAAAAAAAGAATTAGATATTGATGTGGGGTCTTCACCTTACACATTCTGATCATTATAATTTCTCAGTCATATATGTATAACATATATACATATATGTTATATCTATAACATATATATATATATATATATATATATATATATATATATATATATATATATATAACATATATACATGTGTTGAATTGATAGATTGTGGTGAATCTGATGAGATGATAAAGATAAGTGGGAAAATGGATAAATCAAGCACTTACAAAAGTTTAGTAGTTGTAATATTTCATTCTTGTTTATTCAAAGAACTTCATCAGACTAAACATTTTTTTTCAGTTTTTCTACTTTTAAGCAAAAGAGGAAATAAACAAATTAACATAAGTATAACATTTGATCTATGTGCTTAATATTCATCACTTGATTATGTGAATTTTATTTATTAAACTGAACATGAAATATTTGTGTAAAATACAGTATTTCTCAAAGTATAAGATGTTGGGTTTACAAAGATATTTTGGGGCAACATGATTCACTACAACCCTTCTGACTTCGATAGTTGTCAATTTCAAACTTCAGTAGATAACCCTCTATTGATAATACCAGCAAATTGGACATTGTTTTATATTGGCATGGAATTACTTTCATGTTAAATGTGTGTCTTATATACCAGGAAAAATGATAAATGCTTTTTTTACCATTGGGCTAAGGATGTATCAATATATCTATATATACAAAATATGGAAGTGCCCGTGGTGTAATGTTTATTGTCATAGGAAATGGATACGGCGACACGAGTTCAAATCCTGGACAAGACTGATTGCATTTCGCATAGCACTAATACCCTTGGGAAAGGTATGAATCCAATTATTCTCCCTCCAGTTATGGGTAAATAGTAGGGCAGACTTTTTCTTCAGCCTTGGTGAGGCAACTAGTCTAGGAGAAGGAAAACTCTGAACTCAAACCCGTTAAACTCTGCTTAAAAATTGACCTTGTGTCATATCCTGCCCAAGCAGAGGAGGTGCCCATGGTGTAATGGTTATTGTCGTTGGAAATGGACACAGCGAAATGATTTCAAATCCTGGATGAGACTGATTGCATTTCACATAGCACTAATACCCTTGGGAAAGGTATAAATTCAATTATTCTCCCTCCAGCTATGGGTAAATAGTAGGGCAGACTGGTTTCTTCAGCCTTGGTGAGGAAACTAGTCTAGGAGAAGGAAAACTCTGAATTCAAACCTGTTAAACTCCACTTAAAAATTGACCTTTTGTCATATCCTGCCCGAGCGGAGGGGTTGGTAAATATGTATACAAAAAAAGCAAGGGTGGATCAATAAGTCTGTAATCTGATGTAGTTAACTAAATTTTAACTGTCGAATGTTTGATCTATGTGACTAATATTGAATTAAATGCTTGATAAGGAAGATTATGTTGAAAAATTATTTTTTATTGAGTAAAATAAACCCTTTTATAATCATTTACTGTTTATAGCATTTTCTGAATACAACCAAATTCAATAACTTTCTGTATATTTCAGCTCTCTCAGTAGGTCTTAGAATATGTCTACAGTATTGCCTGCCGTGGGATAAGACCTAGTCCCCCCCATAAAAAAAGTATGTCCTGGGTTTACTCCAAGATCCACTATGAGCCAGAGTGGAGTTTTCTGTTAGGGTCCTCTCAATGGATCAAATAGATCTATTTAAAAATTATTTGTATTCTATAGGTTCATGTGAAAAAAAAAACTACTCTTAAAAACCACAACTAAACAAAAATGTTAAACTCAATAAATCAAGCAATCAAGTGGTAGTACCTGTTAGGATCCCATCAATGAATCAAATTGAACCACTTGAGATAATGAAGAATTTACATATTTAGAAGATTATAATTGTTAATTATGGTTGGGTTTTATGGCATATCAATGATTGTAGGTTATTTAATGGCAAACCCTTTGTATACTTGTATGTCAAATATATATGATTTGATTGGGTTGGGTTTTATGGTATATCAATCATTGTAGGTTATCTAATGACAAATCCTCTTTATACATATATATTAAATATATAGGATTTGGTTTGGTTTGATTTGGTTTTATGGCATATCAATGGTTGTAGGTTATTTAATGCCCAATCCTCTTTATACACATATATCAAATATATATGATTTGGTTGGGTTGGGTTTTATGGCATAACAACCATTGTAGGTTATTTTATGCCAAATCCTTTGTATACTTATATATTAAATATATATGATTTCGTGGGGTTGGGTTTTATGGCATATCAACCATTGTAGGTTATTTAATGCCAAATCCTCTTTATACATATATATTAAATATATATGATTTGATTGGGTTGGGTTTTATGGCATATCAACCATTGTAGGTTATTTAATGCCAAATCCTCTTTATACATATATATTAAATATATATGATTTGGTTTGGTTGAGTTTTATAGCATATTAACCCTTGTAGGTTTTTTAATGCCAAATCCTCTTTATACATATTTATTAAATATATATGATTTGGATTGGTTTTATAGCATATCAACCATTGTAGGTTATTTAATGCCAAATTCTCTTTATATATACATATTAAATATATAGGTTTTGTAAACATAAGTCAACAAAGTTAAAATGGTTCCAAGTATTGCTATGTATTACTAACAGTTTGATTAAACATCAGTCAATTGTCTATACACACTTATATGATCAAACAGCTCTATTTCTAACAATTCAGTTTAGCTTAAGTCAACAAAGTTAAATGCTTTCAAGTATTACTTTGTATCTCTAATAACTCAATTAAACATCAGTCTTTTGTTTAAACACAATTAAATGATCAAATAGTTCTATTTCTAACAATTCAATTTAGTAGAAGTCATTTGTTTGCACTCAGTTTAAATGTCGAACCCATAGATAGGACCCTATCAGGTGCTACCACTCCAAGCCAGAGTGGATCTGGAAGCGATGGTAATGAAGGGGTACTCCACATCCCCCAAAGCTTCAGTATTACCAGAGCCTTACCATCAGATTGTTTAATGTCACTTGTTGGAGGGGTCTTACTCCCATGCTGAGATGCAGTCGGTGTATTTTACAGCTTCAGCCAACTGGGCTGTAATAAATGTTAAACTAACATTGGCATAAAATAACCTAACAAGAGTTGACATATCTAAAAGCCAACCACCGCTACCAGTAGCAACAACAACAACAACTATTAATAATCTTTATATTAAGTTCTTACTCTATTCAGTTAGTGTTCTTTGTATGTACATGATATTTAAGAATAAATAGTTTTAGAATAAAAAAACCATATTTTGACATTTACCCAGTTTTACATCATCTTCTATGATTTGTTGTGCACAAATATCCTGGGTAGGACACTAAATTATCTGATGGTGAGGCTCCAGTCCTGGAGTTCTAGGGAATGTGGAGTACACCATTGCCATTTCTCCCAGGTCCACTCAGACCTGGAGTGGTAGTATACATTATGGTCCCATTTATGGGTCAAATAGAAGCTTTGCCTTGGAGTTGACACTAAACTATCTGATAGTGAGGTTGCAGTCCTGGAGTTCCAGGGAATGTAGAGTACACCTCCATTGCCATTACTCCCAGGTCCCCTCAGACCTGGAGTGGTAGTATATATTATGGTCCCATTTATAGGTCAAATAGAAGCAGTGCCTTGGAGTTGACACTAAACTGCATCTGATGGTGAAGCTCCAGTTCTGAAAACCTGTGGAATGTAGAGTACATCTTCATTGCCATTACTCCCAGGTCCACTCAGACCTGGAGTGGTAGCGCCTGTTAGGGTCCCTTCTATATATAACAAGTTTCCTGGGGTTGACACAAAACTATCTGATCTAGAAATTTGTGTGTATACCCTTTTATTGTCATAATTCCTCACCTGTGACCCTCAGTGGTAGTATCTGATAGGGTCCCAT
Organism: Sepioteuthis lessoniana; assembly: GCA_963585895.1. Taxonomy (NCBI): domain Eukaryota; kingdom Metazoa; phylum Mollusca; class Cephalopoda; order Myopsida; family Loliginidae; genus Sepioteuthis; species Sepioteuthis lessoniana. Next base: position 15,701 of record CAUZXS010004081.1, read on the forward strand.
CTATGGGTCAAATAGAACTAGTGTCCTGGGGTTGACACTAAGCTATCTGATGCTGAAGCCCCAATTCTGGAGATTTGTGCATATATCCTTTTATGACCATAATTCCCCACCTGTGACCCTCAATGGTAATATCTGATAGGGGTCAAATAGATCTGTTTGAAAATTATTTGTATTCTTAAGAAACTACACAGAGAATGTCAATATTAATGTACCATGAATGTGGTTCCCTAACCTTTTGGCATAAAATAACCCAGCATGGGTTGACAGTCCATTAAAATCAATTAATCACTCCTTTTTGTGTATAAAAAAAAGCATTATCATGACTTTTTTTAGCTTTTCTCAAATTTTAGTCTCATTTAATTTTATATTTTGAGAAATTGACATCTACAGTTAGAATAGACTAATACCATTTTAAACTTTGTCACTTTCACATGGCTTGCTATCAACAGTTTTTAATATTTAAGGTCTATGCAATTTCTGAATAACTTCTAAGGGAGTTTGATTATGAAGTAGGTATAGTAACATGATGGATTAATATTTGCTATATTAGTTGAAGTAATATTAGTAGAAGTAATATGAGTAGAAGTAATATGAGTAGAAGTAATATTATACTGAATTTTTTGTTATACGCTAAAGCATTCATTGATCAAACTATAAATTTTTTACTAAAATTTCTTTTATCTTAAGTTTTTTCTTTCTATTTTTTCTTTTCTTTCTTCTTTTTCTTTTCTTTTGTTTTCTTTTCTGTTTTCCTTTTTCTTTTCTTTTCTTTCTTTTTTCTTTTTTTCTTTTTTTCTTTTCTTTTTTCTTTTTTTTCCTTTTTTCTTTTCTTTTCTTTATTTTTTCCTTTCTTTCTTTTGTTTTGTTTTCTTTCTTTTCTTTCACCATTTCAATCAAGGTTATTAATAATTTTATATAGATTTAGGGTTTGAGCTGTTACTATTAATAACAAATCAAATGAATATGAAATACTAGTAAAAATTATGTGGTTGATAATGTTTCATATAGTAAAAAAGTAAAGATATTGTTATTACTTTTATCTACATTTTTTTTCCTCTAATGTCTATATAGAATGAGGGTATGAATGATTTTACTTAAAAGAAATAAAAAATAAATATAAGCAAAAATTAACAATGACTGACAATGCTACATCTAATAAAAACAAAATACACATACAAGGTGCATATGATAAGTTTTCAGACTCATATGGGCATTTAAAATTGTCGTAGACTCTTGAAAATTCACTATGTTCTTGCTATACATCTTATGAGATGACTGACCAATTTTTATAATTCCAGGTTCAAATCAACAGCTACAGCAGCAATTGGAATACACCCTACTAAAGCCTGATTGTCACAGCTGGGGAATTTCAAAAATGCAATCTGACACTTTAGAAGAATGACATGCCGTAAAATTCTGTTTTAAACTTGGAAAAAAATGCTACAGAAACATATGGAATGCTTCAGACTGCTTTTGGACCATCTTGCATGAAACAAGTTTTTGAGTAGCATAAGAGATTCAAGGAAGGCAGGGAGTCTGTGAGGGATGATGAGAGGTGTGGGAGGAGTAAGGAAGTCAATACACCACAGTTGATTGGCCAAACGGTTAGGGTTAGGGTTACTATGTTGAGGTTTTAAGGGAGTTCAGGAAGAGATTCCGTCGGAAGAGGCCAGTTCTCTTCAAATCGGGTCAGTGGCATTTCCACCAGGACAATGCACCAGTCTACAACTCCATCCTTGTCACAGACTATTTGACCAAGATGGGCATGAAGACAGTTCCTCAGCCTCCCTATAGTCCAGACCTTGGTCCCTGTGACTTTTGGTTATTCCCTAAGCTCAGAGGCCGTCATTATGAGACAATTGAGGAGATGAAACAGGCTGTGATGAAGGTTATTGACACGCTCACACAAGAGGACTTCCATGGGGCCTTCCAGAAGTAGTTAGAACGGTACAACAAGTGCATTGCACCTGGAGGAGATTACTTTGAAGGGGTCTTGAGTTTCATGTGTGTACTATCAATAAAAGTGTCCATACGAAAAAAGTCTGGAAACTTATCATATGCACCTCGTAATATCAACAAATGAATCTCAGTTTAGTTTGGCACAAAGCAGGTAGTATGGGGTACTTAGTGTGAATGGAAGTCACTAGTCATTGTCTTCTGACTTAAATTACTGATACCTCTATAAAATAAAAAATCAGCTTTTATAAGGAAGCAAATCACAAGTATATGGCACCCAGTGAGGATGAAGCTCTACTACCTATTTTACCTGTATGACAAGTTTGCTAACCATGACACAAAAACAAAATTTAGGTGTAATATAAATTTGGCTCAAGTCTCCAAGTATAGGGCACCCAGTGAGGATGAAGTTCTACTACTTATTTTGCCTGTATGACAAGTTTGCTAACCATTACATAAAAACAAAAACTAGGTATAATATAAATTTAGCTCAAGACTACAAGTATAGGGTACCCAGTGAGGATGAAACTCACTACACAATAATAATTGATCTGCAAAACTAGCTAGCTAAACATTGTACAAAAAAAAATTGTTCCTTAAAACGAAAGCACCAAATTGTGCACTGCCAAAGTAGGTATGTCTGCTGAAAGATGAATTAGATTCACATGAGAACAAAATTCACTGGAGAAAACAGAGAATTTACTAAAAAGACATCTCATTAACTGATTGTTTTGTTAAAATCCATAGGATTTAGATTATACCTTTTGCAATGTTAATCTGCTCATTGAACTCTTTTAACGATATCAATTTAATAGTTAGCTAAACATCATGTATAAAGCAAAAATGAAGCAATTTTTATATAAAGAGGGTGGGGAGTATAACTTAAATGGGTGGGGGAGATAATTTAAATGGGTGGGGAGATAATTCAAATGAAGATGAGCAAATAACAGAGCAACTTACATAATAAAAGGATGATGTCTGGATGTCTAGACTACTGTTTAGATGAGTAATGTAATAAAAGGTCAAACAATTTTAGGTGGAGATATGCATGAATGCAGTGTTAAGAATTATTTCAAGTATTAAGCAATGAACCTGATCATTGCCCTTTTAGATGGAGGGGGCAAGTACTGCCTTGGAAGAGGGTCTGTATTGAAGCCAAATTCTGTCAATTTCATTACCCTGGCTTGTATACCAAGATATAAAGATTAACTGGTACCAATTTTTTGCAAAATAGAATTTAAGTCATGAAAAATTTTGAATGGAATTTTTTTTAGCAAAACATAAAATTATGCAAGCTCAAAAGTATCCATATTCTCCAGACCTAAGCATATGTGATTTCTTTAGTTTTCTAAAGTGAAAATTCATTTTATAAGTTAGCTTTGAGGATGAGAAGAACATTAAAAGACATACAGCTTCACACTCAATCAAAAGATGAATTTCACATATAATTTTGATATGGAAAAAAATTGTTGAAGTTAATGTGTTGATTAGCAAAACTTTCCTTGTTTCTTAAACTGAAAATTCATCATGTGAATTAGCCTTTTATAGAGGTGAAGGACATTAAAAGAAATATAGCCTCACACCCTATCAAAAGATAAATTTCACAAGTCACTTTGATATGGGAAAAATTTGTCGGAATAAATGTGTTGAATATCGAAGTATTCAAATTCCAGTTTACAAGGAGTGTTTCAAGACAGACATTTTCAAAATTCCGGTTTACTATAAAAGAAGTGTATCCTCAGTAATCAGAAAAGTAATTCTCAAATTTCCAACAAAGCAGAATTTTTTGCAAAAAAAAATAAAACATAATAATTGTAATAAACTAAATAAATCTTGAGACAAATATGAAAATTGAAAGAGATTGTAAAAATAAGGAAATGGTATTATTTATCCCATTTTTTTTATTCCATTCTTTTAAGATGTAATTATATACTAAACTTAGTCCAATACAAGGCCAGAAGTTAGGCACCTAGTTCAGCACAAGGCCAGAAGTTAGGCACCTAGTTCACCACAAGGCCAGAAGTTAGGCACCTAGTTCACCACAAGGCCAGAAGTTAGGCACCTTGTTCAGCACAAGGTCAGAAGTTAGGCACCTTGTCAGAATCAAACACACAACAAATGATCTGCTAGACTAGCTTCTTAACCATTTCAATATTCAAGGCACTGTTACAATAATCAAGTATAGCTTTGATTCAGCACTATGTTGAAAGTATAAAGTACCTAGTGAGGATCAAATTTACTCAGTAGCAATGATTTACTGAGTTTAGCTTAGTTTGTCACAAAGCTGTAAGTATGGGGTGCCCAATGAGGATCAAACCCCCATCTCAAGAATTGATTTGCAAGATTAGCTTGCTAACCATTATACCAGGAGGTACCTTTAAACATAAATGTAGCTTAGATTTGCCATAAAGTCCCAAGTATGGTGTACCCAGTGAGGATAGAACTCACTACTCATTAGTAATGGCCTTTCAAAGCTAGTTGCAAGGCTAACCATTAGAAGATACCCCATTTTTAAAATAAATGTACTAGATTTATGTAAACTTGTAATGGCTTTTAAAAATTTTATTATTCATTTTTTCAAAAGGGCATTAGTGCAAAGGAAATACAAATTGTTTGTTTGTTTTTTTGGTTTTATGGCATATCAACATTTGTTGGTTATTTAATGCCAAATCCATTCTTATGTAAATAATCAGTTCTATTTCAAACAATTCAGTTTGGAATTAGTACACAGTTTAAATCTCAAAACAGTCCTATTTCAAGCAATTCAGTTCAGCATAAATACACAGTTTAGTTCTATTTGATCCATAGATAGGATCCTATCTGGTGCTACCATTCCAGACCAGAGTGGACCTAGAAGTAATGGCAATGAAGGGGTACTCTACATTCCCCAAAGCTCCAGCATTACTGGAACCTCACCATCAGATTGTTTAGTGTCATATCTAGGACACTCATTGGGAGTGGGGGTCTTACACCTTTATAGAGATGCAGTTGGTGTATTCAACGCCCCAGCTGACTGGGCAAGGAAATGCAAATAGCCTTGGTGAAGATTTGAACTTAGGTTACCAATTCCATTTCCATTGAAAGACAAAAATGTATTCACCTTCTATCAAACCTTAAAGGATTTACCAAAGAATTTTCTGTTTAATTTTTTTTCCTAAGACATCATGTATTAATCCTATTAATGGGTAAGATTTTTTTTTAAATGTTAATTTCTCATTAAAAGTTGAGTAATAAAATAATTCTTGATTTTGCACAGAACACTGGGGTAGGACAAAGTAGCAACACCTTAAATTATAATCATCATCATCATCATCATTAGGGCATGCTGACAGCATGAATTCCCTTGGCTCTCTCTCACTATTCATCCCTATTGGCCAATGCTCTTCTTAGTTTCTCTAAACAGCATCCAGTGTCCATACAGAATTGATTAATATCGGGTTTTGTTGGTCACTCAATGCTAGTTTAGGAGCCCAAAGTGCACAATTTATGTGTTTGTCCTTGCTTTTCCAGCACTGTTTAGCAATTTGGTTTGGTTGGTTTCTTTGTTTAATGGCATATCAACACTTTTTAGGTTATTTAATGCCAAAGCCATTCTCATAGAAGAACAGTAGTGGTACTATTTTACCCATAGCTGGGAGGATAAGGGGGTTCATACCTTTCCCAGGGGTGTCCTCGTGGTGTAATGGTTAAAGCGATGCACTGCGGAATCGTAGTATGCGAGTTCGTACTCCAGTCGCGCTATTACGTTCACTTTCGGGCAAATACCCTTGGGAAAGGTATGAACCCCCTTATTCTCCCTCCAGCTATGGGTAAATAGTAGGACGGACTAGGTTCTTCAGCCTTGGTGAGGCAACTAGTCTAGGAGAAGGAAAACTCTGAATTCAAACCTGTTAAACTCCGCTTAAAAATTGACCTTGTGTCATATCCTGCCCGAGCGGAGGGGTTGGTAAATAGTACCTTTCCCAAGGGTATTTGCCTGAAAGTGAACGTAATAGCATGACTGGAGTACGAACTCGCGTACTATGATTCCGCAGGCCATCACTTTAATCATTACACCACGAGGACACCCCCTGTTTAGCAATTTGCTCAAATTCATAAATAATTAGTGTAGTGTTCACCAATATTCCAGGAGACTAGGGTTTAATCCTAGGTCAAGTCATACCAAAGACTCAGAAAATGGTACTTGATACCTCCTTTTTTAACACGGGATTATAAGATATGTATCAAGAGTAAATAGAGCTATCCAGGGAAAGGAGTAGGGCCCACTTTTACACCTCAGTGTAGTATCTATTGAAAAGGGAGCCTTCGGCTTGCCCTCAACAATGGTCACCAACTTACTTTACTTATTGTTGTTAGCGATCATAGTCAAGGGCGACCCAAAGGCTCCCTTTTCAATAGCTATTACACCAAGGTTTAGGGGAGGGCGCTACTCCTTTCCCAGGATTGCTCCACTTTACCCTTGATATGTACCTTATATTGCTGAGTGTTAAGCAAGGAGGTATCAAGTATTATTTTTAAAGTCTTTGGTATGATGCGATGTGGGATTGAACCCAGGTCTCCCGGACCATTGGCAAACACTCTACCCAATAGGCCAATGAGCCAGTTTCACATATACTGACCAATATGAATACAGGTTCCAAAATCAAAGGAGTATTAATATAACTTAAACACCTCCTACCTCGCCAGTGCATATCTTATACCCAGGATAAAAACCAATATCATACTTGATCATCAGAATTTTCTGTTTTATTCCTTTTAAGACATCATCTTTTAACATTTCAATGGCTTGTATATGGTTTCTGGCATTCGAGGCTATAGATTTGTGCCTTGATCTTTGCACAAGCCTGGTCAATACCCATGCGGCAGATCTCCCCTCTTCATGATACTAATACTGTCCAAAGGAAAGGTAAGGTGTTATACAATTTAACATTAGTGGCATGCCAGGAGTTGCCAGAAGGAAGATGACAACAATGTTAGGTGGCCTTATGGGCTCTAATGTTTAACAACTTTTCACTGGCAAGTTTCTCTTCTGTACTCATAGAGCTAGAATATTGACCCTGGAAATGGTTGAATTTAAAATTTTCCCTTTCTTAGATCAGTTATGTGTACTAAGGCAAGAGAATCCAGTCTATCCAACTATTTATGCATAGCTAGAAGAAGTGGGTTATGCCTTTCTAGTTCACATATAAAGATCAATACGTGCATTGGTTACAAAAGTGGCGTGAATCAACAGTACTCAAAACCTATACACATTATATACCCTAGTTAAAACCTATGCACATTATATACACTAGATAAAACCTATACATATTATATACACTAAATAAAACCTATACATATTATATACCGTAGTTTCAACATATAGACATTATAAACACTAGATAAAACCTATGCACATTATATACACTAGATAAAACCTATACATATTATATACCCTAGTTAAAACCTATAGACATTATATACACTAAATAAAACCAATACATATTATATACCGTAGTTTCAACATATAGACATTATATACACTAGATAAAACCTATGCATATTATATACTGTAGTTAAAATCAGCATCTTTCCTCAGAACATTGCAATTGTTTTTTCTTTTAGTATATTTCAACATCCAGTTGCAACTTTCTGGATAAAATAGTCCTTGCTGAACTTTTTATACTCAGCAGTACTAAAAAAAAATGAGAAGAAGAAAAAAAGTATGGTTTGAAAGAAAGAAAGAAAGAAAGAAAGAAAGAAAGAAAGAAAGAAAGAAAGAAAGAATTATGCAAATGGAGAAAAAAAAATAAGAGGAAAAAATTATGGTTTTGCAGAAGAAAGAAAATTGCAAAGAAGAATGAAGAAAAATAATGAGAAGAAGGAAAAAGGAAGAAAGTTAATAAAGAAAGCAATATATAGATGAAAATAAAAAGTATGGTCCTTCAGAAGAAAAAAAGTTGCAAAGAAATAGAAAGAAAATGTATGTATTTATCCAACCCTTCCACACAAGCAAGATGCAGCATAAGGTCACTTTTTTTAGCAAAATTTAACAGGTTTGAATAATGAGTTTTCCTTCTCCTAAACTGGTTGCCATATTAAGGCTTAAGAGGCCAGTCTGTATGTACCCAATCACTCCCCATGAGCAATATACAACACAAGATGATTTTTTAAGCATAGGTTAGCAAGTTTGAATTCAGAGTTTTTCTTCTCCAAAACCAGTTGCCATACCAAGGTTAAAGAGCCCAATCTGCCCTAATATTTAGCCATTGCTAGAGAGAGAATAGTTAGAGGCATACTCAGGGCATTAGCACTATGTGAACTGCAAATAGCCGGAGCCAGGATTTGAAATTGGTTTCCTGTAACAATAACCATCATACCATCAATGCCTCTTCCAAAAGGAAGAAAATGTATGTTATGAAAGAAAGAAAGAAAAAAAAAGAAAGAAAGAAAGCAAGAGATAAAAAAGAAAGAAAGAAAGAAAGAAAGAAAGAAATATACTAGTTTCAGTTTGCCCATGACTGCTCTATAGCATACATATATGGGTTTAAAGTTATATATAAATAATGTTCTTGTTTAAAGTTATATGCAATGTTATTCATTTACTTAAATGTATCTTGTTCCTTTATACAAATATATACATTTGCATATATATATATATATATACATGAAGGATTGTGTGTGTGTGTGTGTGTGTGTGTGTGTGTGTGCCACCACAAACATGGACTATATACTGTACATAAATAAAAAAAACTCCATGGGTTAGTTTAGTTTCTTTGTTTGATGGCATATCAACCTTCGTGGGTTATTTAATGCCAAATCCATCCTTGTAGAAGAACAGTAGTGGTACTATATAACACATAGCTGAAGAGGGGATAAGGTTTAGTTTGGTTTCTTTGTTTAATGGCATATCAACTTTCATGAGTTATTTAATGCCAAAGCCATTTGGGTAGAAGAACAGTAGTGGTACTATTTAATCCATAACTGGTGGAGACAAGTTTTGGTTTGGTTTCTTTGTTTAATGGCATATCAACCTTTATGGGTTATTTAGTGTCAAAGCCTTCCTTGTAGAACAGGAGTGGTACTATTTAATCCATAGCTCATGGAAGCAAGGTTTGGTTTGGTTTCTTTGTTTAATAGCATATCAATTTTCATGGGTTATTTAATGCCAAAGCCATCCTTGTAGAACAGTTTTGGTACTATTTAATGCATAGCTGGTGGAGGATAAGGTTTGGTTTGGTTTCTTTGTTTAAAGTTATATCATCCTCCATGGGTTATTTAGTGTCAAAGCCTTTCTGGTAAAAGAACAGTTGTGGAACTATTTAAGCCATTGCTGGGTAGATATAAAGATATTTGTCAAAATGTGAATGTAATAGCATGATTCATGTTCAAACCCAGTCACAGACTAGCATGTCAGATTATACACCACAGGTCCCCTGCTCCATGTTTGCATATAGAGCAGACAGTGAACATGGCATAGAAAAGACGGCTTCCCTTAGCATAGTTGCTAATGCGCCAGACTGATCATCATAGTAGAAAGACACGGTTATATACCTATAACACTTAAGACTGTCACTTCCCATTTATAGAGGATAGCCTCATATAGAAGATGGCTAGGTTACAAAGCTAAAAATCTTAACCCTAGCATGCTTCTCATTTCTAGCCTCATACAGAAGATGGCTCGGTCACAAACCTGGAAATCTTAACACTGGCACATGTACCATCTGTAAAATAAAGCCTTATATAGATAATATTTGGGTCACAAACCTGGAAATTCTAACACTGCCAGGCTTTCCATCTATAGAGGATAGCCTCGGATAAAAGAACCTATGATGGCGAGAAATCTTAAAACAGGTCAGCTTCCCATCAGTGCAGTTTAGATTCATACATCATCATCATCTTGTCGTGCCGCCAGCACGGATATCCCTGACCCTCTCTCACCACCCCTCTCTATCATTCATCACTTCTGGCAGGTCCTCAGGGCTACACCCCTTATCCTTACAGAGCTGCTGTATGTAGGTGTGAGCTGGTTGTCCTGACTTTGCTTGGCCATGTGAAGGGGTCCACAGGAGTACATCACAAATGAGACGTCCCTACTTCTCCAGCAGTGTCCTGCATGTCTGGTTCATCTAACTTTGATAGTTTTTGTGATGGGTGGCAGGTGGCCGTATAGCTGCTGCTTTGTGGGGTGTTGCCTCCAGGACTTGTTCAATATTGCTCGCAGCATTCTTTAGATTCATACAGAAGAAACTAAGATAACTTGGGTACAAATCTAGAAATCTTAAAGCTAGGCCTTCCATATCTTATATGGCAAAGTCATATTGAAAGAGTAGAACATGGGAGATTAATCAGTCAATTGCTACATCCCCAATAGTATAAAGGAAAAAGAACCCAAGGTAGACCACAAACGAGATCTATGAAAGGAAAATGAAGCATGAAGAGAGATAAAATATTGATCCTTGAAAATGGTAACAAATTGTAAAGGTCCACTTGGAAAAACAAGTTATCATATTTACCAATCCCTCCGCTCGGGCAGGATATGACACAAAGTCAATTTTTTTAAGTGGAGTTTATTAGGTTTGAATTCAGAGTTTTCATTCTCCTAGACTAGTTACCTCACCAAGGCTGAAGAACCTAGTCTGCCCTACTATTTACCCATAGCTGGAGGGAGAATAATTGGATTCATGCTTTTCCCAAGGGTATTAGTGCTATGTGAAATGCAATCAGTCTCATCTAGGTTTTGAACTCATGTCATCGTGTTCTTTTCCTACAACAATAACCATAACCCCACAGGTACCTCCTATCGGTCACCTCTTATCGGGCACCTCCTATTGGGCACCTCGGAAAAACAAGTTATAACTAGGAAGTTATTAAAATCATTTTAAATAATAAAACCCATTTTAAATTATTAAATAATTGCTTGAAAAAGAAAGCTAACTTAAGTATAAAATAACCCAATAAGGGTTGACATGCCATAAAACCAACCAACCAATAATTCAGTACTCTTGAAAATATAACCCCCTTAAGTAATAGCTGCTTAGTCTTCATCAAAGTAACCCTTATGGCATCCCTTAAACTTTTAAAACAGTCAACAAAGTTTTCTTCAATTGCTTTTTTTAATTTTAATATTATCCTCAGTTTTAAATCTCTCTTTAACTGTGATTTTAACTTTTCAAAATATCAGAATTCATGGAGGATTTAAATGTTGGTTCTATACTGACAGAATTTGATGATATAATGTTTTGCATAAAACAAAAAACAGTACAATAAGTTATTGTCAATGTGATGGTCATACAGTACTGAATATCACTCTGTGGTGTCCTACCTCATTGCCAATTGAATACTTCTATGGGAGAGTGGATGCACAGTAATAGCCACTCCAATTTGTTGCCAAGTTACAATACAGTCCAACAATCATCATTTCTTTTATAAATCTAACTTAGATTTAATCCTGCATTTATACATTCAACATGAACAGAGTTTAACAAAATTCTCATTCAGTTGCAGATTAGATTAAAAATTGCTTTATTCTCTAAGTCAAAAGAATTTGAAAAGTATTGCTTGAATAAAAATATCCATGTGGTGTTTTGTGTTTACTGGGTTGTCATTACATTGATGCATATCTATCTATCTATCTATCTATCTATCTATCTATCTATTCATATATATTCCTGTGTATTCATATCTATCTATCTATCTATCTATCTATCTATTCATATATATTCCATTGTATTCATATCTATCTATCTATCTATCTATCTATCTATCTATCTACCTATCTATCAGTGTATTCATATATATTCTTGTGCATTCATATCTATCTATCTATCTATCTATCTATCAGTGTATTCATATATATTCCTGTGTATTCATATCTATCTATCTATCTAGCTAGCTAGCTAGCTATCTATTCATATATATTCCATTGTATTCATATCTATCTATCTATCTATCTATCTATCTATCTATCTATCTATCTATCTATCTATCTATCTATCTCAATTTGTTCATTATCTATATGTCTCACTCTCTTCATATCTATCGATCTAATTATCTATCTATCTATTGTAGCCAAACAAAAAGGTTACTGAATGAGAAATAACCAAAATGGAGGCTGGAAATGAAATGGTAATCTTTATAACATTAACAAAATACAATATGTGCTTGTGGCGTGAAGAAGGTAAATGCTGCTAGTGGTGACAACTTAGTATATTTTCACCCCCCTTACAATAACGTCCAACATATTCATGAGGAATTGGACATACCCATTAATGTTAATAAGTAGGGTATATAACAATATCTATCTATCTATCTATTCATCTATCTATATATATATGTATATAGGAGTATGAAAATAATGTAATAAGTTTGAAAAATCAAGGGATAATGTATACCATCAAATGACAACGATAAAACTGATCTTCATCATTTGAAATGTGAATTTTTGTTTAATATTTCACTGGTAATATCCAGTGAAGTTGTTCTTCTCTAAGAGAATATCATATTGTACCCATAGGAGTATTTCTTATTCAACAGCTTGGCCGGGTCGGAGGTCAATATGTTATATATTATATTGTACCCATAGCCGGAGTACAAATTATTTACAACTCCTGGGTCTAATATGTGAACAAAATGAACAAATATTGTTTTGGAAATCGTATTGGCATGTTTTACTAGAGGTCTCATATTATCAAAATCTAAAAAAAAAGGATTTTTTGTATTTCATGCTGATGATGTTAAAAATCTAGCAAATCATCATCATCATCATCATCATGTCATGCCAGGTACAGATATCCCTGACCCTCTCTCACCACTTCTCCCTATCGTTCATCACCTCTGGCAGGTCTTCAGGGCTACATCCCATATTCTCACATAGCTGCTGTATGTATGTTCGAGCTGGTTGTCCTGCTTTTGCCTAGCCATATGTGGGGGTTAATAGGAGTACATCACTTATGAGCTCGTCCCTTCTTCTCCAGCCGTGACCTGCATGTCTGGTTCATCTAACTTGGATAGTTTTCATGATGGGAGGCAGGTGGCCGTATAGTTGGTGTCTTGTGGGGTGTTGCTGCCAGGACTTGTTCAATATTGCTCACAACATTCTTGTGTAATTGCCGTCTAGCTTCTCCAGCTGTTTAGTTATTCCTTTCTTTCCCATCTCATCAGATTTCATTCTATGACACTTAATAGTTTCAACAGAATTAAGAATTCCTATTTTATTTATAATTTTAATTGAGTTTCAAGCAACTATTAAATTTTTCAGTCCGAATTTTTTAAAAATTTCAGTAATATTTAAATTAGGATTAACAGGGTTTTTTTGTTGCTTTTTTTTTAAAGAGGAATGTATAAACATTATATCTGATAATAATATATAATTACATTTCCACCATAAATTTTTTTTTAATTAAAAGATATAAAAATATTATTTCAATTAAAAAATTGAAAAAAATTTTTAATTCTCTTCTTGCTGGAAGCAATATCTAACAATATCTTCATTCAACATCTGAAGAGGGTCATCATAGACCTAAAATAAATTTCTAATGACACCAAAGAATTGAATTTTTATTTTTATATATATATACTCATATGAGATAAAATGTTTGAGAGAATAGGTTAGTTTGGTTTATCTAACAGCAAATCAACCTCTTATGGGTTATTTAATACCAAAATTTGATTCAAATAATTAGCATATAGTTATTTGAATTTAAGTATTCCTATCTAATAGTAATGATTTTAAAACATCTATTTGGTGTATAGATGGGACTATAACAGGTATTATCACAGGTGTATAGATGGGACTATATATTTGGTGTATAGATGGGACTATAACAGGGACTATAACAGGTGCCCGTGGTGTAATGGTTATCATCGCAGGAATTGGACATGGCGACACGAGTTCAAATCCTGGACTGATTGCATTTCACATAGCACTAATACCCTTGGGAAAGGTATGAATCCAATTATTCTCCCTCCAGCTATGGGTAAAATAGTAGGGCAGACTAGGTTCTTCAGCCTTGGTGAGGTAACTAGTCAAGGAGAAGGAAAACTCTGAATTCAAACCTGTTAAACTCCACTTAAAAAATTGACCTTGGTTCATATCCTGCCCAAGCGGAGGGGTTGGGTAAATATGATAACAGGTATTATCACTCTGGGACACAGTGGGCTTGGAATTAATGACAACAAAGAATGTGTGTGTGTGTGTGTGTGTGTGTGTGTGTGTGTGTGTGTGGATATACTTCTTTTTACTTAGTATTCTTCAGCAAGTCCAATTAAAACACTTGGAAGAAAAATGTCTTATCCAAATATTTCCTACCGATCTTATATGTATTTACCCAAAACCTCCACCTTAAGCAGGTCACAACACAAGGTGAATTTTTAAGCAGAGTTTAACAGTTTTAAAGTGAGTGTTTTCCTTCTCCAAGACTGGTTGCCATAGCAAGATTAAAGAGCCCAGTCTGTATTTACCCAACCCCTCCACTATGAGCAGGATGTGACATAAGGTCAATTTTTAAGCAGAGTTTAACAGGTTTGAATTGAGAGTTTTCCTTCTCCTAGACTGGTTGCCATAGCAAGATTAAAGAGCCCAGTCTGTATTTATCCAATCCCTCGACTCTGAACAGGATGTGACACAAGGTCAATTTTTAAACAGAGTTTAACAGGTTTGAAATTTGAGTTTTCTTTCTCCTAGACTAGTTGCCATAGCAAGATTAAAGAGCCCAGTCTGTATTTACCCAACCCCTCCTCTATGAGCAGGATACAACACAAGGTCAATTTTTAAGCAGAGTTTAACAGGTTTAAATTCCAGAGTTTTCCTTCTTGTAGACTAGTTGCCATAGCAATGTTAAAGAGCCTTGTCTGTATTTATGCAATCCCATCACTATGAGTCAGATGAGACACAAGGTCAATTTTTAAGCAGAGTTTAAATTCCAGAGTTTTCCTTCTCCTAGATTAGTCGCCATACCAAGATTAAAGAGCCTTGTCTGTATTTACGTAATCCCATCACTATGAGTCAGATGAGACACAAGGTCAATTTTTAAGCAGAGTTTAAATTCCAGAGTTTTCCTTCTCGTAGACTAGTTGCCATACCAAGATTAAAGAGCCCAATCTGTTCTATTATATACCCATAGCAGGAGAAAGAATAAGTGGAAAATTACCTTTCCCAAGGGTATTAGTGCTATATGAAATGCCAATAACTTAGTCTAAGATTTGAACAAGGGTCGCCATGTTCATTTCTTATGTTATGTCTTTGTATTTCTCATCCACTAATGTTTGTAAACACATAATAAATATAGTTTGTAAGCTGTTTATATTGGCAACAAGACAGGTGCTGTTATTTTTCATATTATCATCATCTGTCTGATAAATTCCGTGACTTGTATTCTATCTGACCATATCAGAAATTAGCATTATCATGCAACTGACCTACTTTTAAACATTATCACCCCAACCAACCCAAGATTTGTTTGTGTCTCCTAGCAACATGTCAACAGTTCCTTGACATTGGCTATTTTATGGCGTTTTGATAGCTGCTCAGTGGCTGCTTATTGATTTGCTTTACTACTGACCACTGGTCACACTTGATAAGATTGAAATTTATCAAAGTCTAACAAAATTAAAATAAATTAAAACATACTTCAAAGCATTGTGTACACCACATACATTTTCGCACACACACACACACACACACACACACACACACACACACACACACACACATATATATATATATATATTAGGAGGCGTCCATAATCTAACGGTTACCGTCACAGAAAAGGGACATGACAGTCCAAATTCAAATCTTGTAGAAAACTGTTCGCATTCCACATAGCGCTGATACTCTTGTAAACGGTATGAATTAAAGTATTCTCCCTTCAGCCATGGGTAAATGGTAGGGCAGATTGGGCTTGGTATGGCAACCGATCTAGGAGGAGGAAAACTCTAAATTTAAATCTGTTAAACTCTGCTTAAAAACTGACCTTTGTGTCGAATCCTGCTCGTGGAGGAGGGGTTGGAGTAAATATATACTCACACAAATATATTTTAAACATATTTTTATATTTTAAACATATTTTTATATTTTAAACATATTTTTATATTTTAAACATATTTTTATATTTTAAACATATTTTTATATTCTAAACATATTTTTATATTTTAAACATATTTTTATATTCTAAACATATTTTTATATTCTAAACATATTTTTATATTCTAAACATATTTTTATATTCTAAACATATTTTTATATTCTAAACATATTTTTATATTCTAAACATATTTTTATATTCTAAACATATTTTTATCAAAGTCAACGATTCATAATCATATAGTTTTCATATTTTAGCGTAAGAACATGTAGCAATGTAAGAACTATTCAAAGTTCATAGAGTTCATAAATGTGTAGATTCCACATACTTTCAACTTTCATTGATCATTGTCCAGAAATGGATGTGCCCGTGGTGTAATGGTTATCGTCGTAGGAAATAGACTAGGCGACACGAGTTCAAATCCTGGACGAGACTGATTGCATTTCACATAGCACTAATACCCTTGGGAAAGGTATGAATCCAATTATTCTCCCTCCAGCTATGGGCAAATAGTAGAACAGACTAGGTTCTTCAGCTTTGGTGAGGCAACTAGTCTTGGAGAAAGAAAACTCTGAATTCAAACTTCGCTTAAAAATTAACCTTATGTCATATCCTGCCCGAGCGGAGGGGTTGGTAAATAGGATTGTCCAGAAATATGTCGTGAAAAAAAAAAAAGATGATATAACAATTTTAAAAAACCATTGATTTGATGTCTCTAGTTCTAAGGATGCATTTTTTACAGGACGTGTTCCAAATGACCACCATTGCGCTTGTCTCAGTAATATATCATTATCATATTAATGGGTTGCACCTATTTTGAGAAACCCTGTATAAATGCATGAAACGAAAAGTCGCTGATGAACTGAGGAAGCCGATATAATAACTATATTAGCTTTTATATACAAATATATGTTGATTTCTCCAACGTCACAGATGACTGCTGTCTCTTGATTCTCTTGTATCGTCTTTATGAACCCTTTCTCTACAAATGTCTGCTCGCAGACGACTTTTCAGTCCAGCAAGCCTTCAGTCTTGCAAACATGAAGCAGAGATGACAAGCAAACGGAGTGGTGACTGTAGGTGTTACTTGATACCGTACTTGGACAAGGTTTTTTTTTTTGTGTCTGTCGACGAGTTTTTTCAAGCTTTACTGCAAATGACTACAGTGTTCCGACCTCGCTTCTAAATAGATATATTTTGTTAAAGAAAACAGACACTTTAAGACTATAATAATTCTTAGAAACTTCTTTTTTTATATTTGACGTCTTAATGAGAGATCGAAATTGTGAAAGCAGGGCAGAATCGTACAAGCTTCAAACCACCCGACCTAGAATAGGGGCCCAAGCTTGTTTGGTGACTTCGGAAGGGCCGGTCTCATATATTTCATAATGCATACTATTGGAGAACTCGTCTAATAGATTTAGAGGGTTCGTATGATTGATTTGGAGGTCGGACATGAAAGCCTAACACTGGCTGTACATTAAAGAACTTTCTAAAGTTCATAATGTTCATAAAATATTTCAGTACTGAATTTAAGGAATTAATATAAAAAGAACTGGCAATTGCTTCATATGTTAATGATATTATTTTATATTCCAGATATTAAATGCATATCAGAACTCAGTTCTTTTTCATTTTCACACCCAGCAAAATTAATTACAAAATAGTTTCGAGTGAACATAATAGTATATCTGGAGTTCGAACTTGCTTTCTTCGATGCCACAGTTCAGCGCGTTAGCCATTACGCCATGGGGATTCCGCCTAATGTTTAGTTCAGTTTGACAGGAATTCATTTGTACAGTGCATACATTGAGAATAAAAATCACCAACAATGTTCTACTGACCTAACTTACTAGCTATTATACCATTTATGGTATATAACTTTTATGATATATACCATTTATGGTATATAACTTTTATGATATATACCATTTATGGTACCATTTCTTATCTTATACTATTTATAAAATATTTAAAATTGGGCATGACTAAGATTTGGCACAACACTGAGAATATAGAAATTTTATTGAGGATTCAACTCATAACTCCGTAGTACTGGATCTCTAGGACTAACCCTTCATCATTATTAAGTTGCTCTGCTAGCAAAGATTTCCTTGAATTGCTCTCTCTATCCGTCCCTATCACCCATTGCTCCCGGCACGTTTTCTAGACTACATCTTGTATTCGTACAGAGTTGTTGTAGGTAAGTTCTTGTTGGTCAGCCAACACTGGTTCGTCCATGTGAAGGGGTCCATCGGAGAACATCACTTAAGTGTTCATCCTTGCTTCTCCAACAGTGCCTCGCATATCTTGTTTGTTAATATATATATATATATATATATATATATATATATATATATATATATATATATATATATATATATATATATATATATCATAAAGTGCTGGCGCGGATTTCCCTTGGGGGGATAAAAAAAAAACAATGATAAAATAAAAGGAATAAATTCAAACAGTTGCCGTTTTCTAGGAGCCATGTGACAGGAAGCAAATTCCGTGCATGCCTGAAAAGATAGGTTTCCCGACACCAAAGATAAATTCTTTGTCAGTAAGCAGTGATCACTTCAACTGAAAGGACCTATTCATCTTCGCTGCCGGTGGGAAGACCACGTGTTTGCTGGTCTTGGCTGAGCAGCATGCTAGCTTTCCCACTAGTAGCAGCCTGTGCTGAACACACCTACTAGACACACGACAGGCCTTCAAACTTATTACTGACCAAAAATGACTCCACCAAAAACATTTTAACGCCTTGTCTGGGAAACGCGACTATGTCAACAATTTACACCTCAAAATTGTCGTTAAACCCCAACGAAAGTTTGAGTTTAATGGTACCCTTGACTCTTTCCTTCCGTTCTTAATTCTCTTGCAACTTTCCACAGACAAATGAAGCCAACAAGTGAATGGGATAAGAAGAAGAAAAAGGAGCCAGATACGAAACTCATCCCAACAGGAGGTGCCCGTGGTGTAATGGTTATCGCCGTAAGAAATAGACACGGCGACGCGAGTTCAAATCCTGGACGAGGCTGATTGCATTTCACAGACCTTGGGAACGGTATGAATCCAATTATTCTCCCCCCAGCTATGGATAAATAGTAAGGCAGACTGGGTTTTTCAGCCTTGGTGAGACGGAAAACTCTGAATTCAAACCTGTTAAACTCCGCTTAAAAATTGACTTTGTGTCATATCCTGCCCGAGCAGAGGGGTTGGTAAATAGGATTGTCCAGAAATATATCGTGAAAAAAAATCATTGCATGTCATAAAAGATGATATAACAATTAAATGGTTGGTAAATATGATAATCATCCCAACAGAAACCAACAATTCACCGACAACTACAACTATAGGACGAATAAAAATCTCTTTATTCCCCATACCCTGACTCTCTGTCTCTGTCTGTCTGTCTGTCTGTCTCTCTCTCTCTCTCACCTCTATTCATTCGTCCTAATCACCCATCGCTCTCGGCAGGTCTTCCAGTACATCTTGTGTCCACACAGAGCTGTTGTAGGTAAGTTCTTGCTGGTCAGCCAACAGTTCATGTGTACGGCTCCATTGGAGAACGTCATATGAGTTCGTCCTTGCTACTCCAGTAGTGTCTTGCATGTCTTGTTCGTCTTACTTGCGTGGTTTGTGAGATGGGAAGTAAGTGGCCGTACAGCTGTTACACCGGCAACAATTTATCAAAAAGTCAGTATTTAAAAAAGCAAATGAAGTTGTAAATACTTGAAATGGAAAGGTAATGGTCAAACAATGAATGCGTAAATGAAAACAAATATGAAATATATCTAAGGATAGCAAAAAAAAAAAAAACAAGGATTTCTTCAGGTAATATCTAGGTGATTTTTAGTTCATGTATATTGTGTGTAGAACATATATCATAGTTTGTGTTGCCCAATCGGCTGGGGCTGTAGAATACACCGACTGCACCTCTGCAGAGGGGTAAGACCCGCCCCCCAGTGTGTATCCTGATATATCACTAAATAATCTGATGGTGAGGTTTCAGTGATTCTGGGACTTTGTGGAATGCTGAGCACCCCATCATTACCATTACTCCCAGGTCCATTCTGGCCCGGAATGGTAGATAGGGCCCTATCTGTGGGTTAAATAGAACTAAACTGCATACTTATGCTAAACTGAATTGTTTGAATTAGAACTGTTTGACTAAACTGAATTGCTTGAAATAGAAATGTTTGTCACAATTAAACTGTGTACTTACGCTAAACTGAATTGTTTGAAATGGAACTGTTTTTGACATTGAAACTGTACTTATGCTAAACTGAACTGTTTAATATAGAACTGTTTTGACATTTAACTGTGTGTAAACAAAATTTATACTTATACTAAACTGGATTAGCTGAATTAGAACTGTTTGAATAGACTGAATAGCTTGAAATGGAACTGTTTTTGATAATTAAACTGTGTACTCATGCGAAACTGAATTGTTGAAATAGAACTGACTATTTGTATAAAAATGGATTTGGCGTTAAATTACCTACAAAGGTTGATATGCCATAAAACCCAAACAACCAAACAACCAACCACATTTTGCGCGGTTTGTTGAATAAGAAAAAAAAATCAGAACGTATTCAAAATTTGTGTGACAAACTCATACAGAAATAAAAATTTTGATATTTCCATGGTTACAACTGAGTCAATGAAAATGTTATCGTCAAGAAAGTAGGAAGACGAAAAATTCAAAGAAAACTTCTTGCCTTTTCCATCACCATCCAATTTAACATCTTCCCTGTCGTTCACTACTTTAAGGCCTTTGATTTCACTCAACCAGATTTTTTTTAAATACTTTTTAGGTCTTCCTCTTTTTCAACTTTTCGTTCTTAGGTACCATAAATAATAGAGGTTAAGTCTTCATTGTTTAATGTTCTTCAGTTTAAATCTCTCCAAGAAAAAACTAGAATGCTAAGTGTGTTTTGTCAAACTATTCCTTTAGCCTAGTGGATAGAGTGTTCGCCAATGGTCCGGGGGACCGGGGTTCAATCCTAGGTTGAGTCATACTAAAGACTTGAAAAATGGTGCTTGGCAGCTCTGTTGCTTAACACTCAGCAATATAAGTTACGTATCAAGGGTAAAGTGGAGCAATCCTGGGAAAGGAGTAGCGCCCTCCCCTACACCTCAGTGTAGTAGCTATTGAAAAGGGAGCCTTCTGGTCACCCTCGACTACGGTCGCCAACATACATTCCTTCTTCGAAATAAGAGCTTTGCTTCTTTTTGGTTAGTTAGTAATTCCAAGTTAAAATCCCGCTATAACTACTTTCTGCGACACATCAGTCGGTCTCAACTACCCACTGACTCATACCAAAATAAAAAAATAAGAGAAGTTTATTTGAATATGCAACAGATTTGAGTTGTCTGATATCTTTAATGAAACATGCCGAAGAAAAATAGCTGCCTATATACACTGTGTGTGTCTATGTGTTTAGTGTGTATGTGTATGTATGTGGTATGTGGGTTAACACTATGGTCTATATAATGAGGAAGCTGAACTGTAGGTCTAATAGCGTTGGCAGTTTTATCATGCCAGTCTGCTGATATTTATGGTGTGCTCTCTTGAAGTTTTCATTCAATTTTTTTTTTTTATATCTGTACATTATTTTTATATATGTGCATTATTTTTATATCTGTGCGTTATTTTTATATCTGTGTTTTATTTTTATATTGTAGCAGAAGGAATTTTGGTTTGGCGCGCATTTTAATTCGACGCATAATTTCACCCAATCAGTTTGACTTATCCTATTCAAACCGTACCTCCTTTCCAGGCAGCAGAAATTGGTTAAACTGCCAAACACACTCTCTTTGTGCAGCCGTCTCACTGGCGGTTCTTCAATAGCAGCAGCAGCATGGACACCTGGGGGAACCTATCTAATTTATGGATTCATTGCGTCTATTTCTCTCAGACCAAGGAATCCCAGTTGAATATGGATTAGATACATTCAATAAGCCACACACACGAACAACTTTATGTCACCCCCAAAATTGGCAATGTTGATGCGATGCCTAATCCCGCTCTCGGCACCTAGCTCTCATTTCACCTCTGGGCAATATTAATGGAGACAACGCACGCCTCTCCCAAAATCCACCAGACACACGAAACTCACGGTGACTCCAAAGTTTATTTCGTCCAACGGCAAACAAGACTTTCGCTAAACTACGGCGAACACAACCCCTCGCACGTCCGACGATACGCGCTGCTTTCTCAACTTTATCATATCTCAATTTCGTCTCTTTTCATCTTCCATTTTCCACGAGGTTTGCAGCACAAACGCAAACTACATTTTCCATGCTGCAAATAAAAACTATTCCTAAAAACATTTCGACTTCGACATCTTGGAACTTCTCTCCCTTATATACCTAACAACAATTAGCGAGGGACCTTACAAACTTAGCGAGGAAACAACTCAACGTAAACACATACACGCACGTTACAACACTTCTCCTCGCTAACAATAACAAATATTCCTTTTTCGCTAAAAATAACAATTTTACTAATGCTAAAATATCTATGTTTTATTTTTATGTTTGTGCATTATTTTTATATCTGTGCATTATTTTTATATCTGTGCATTATTTTTATATTTGTACGGAGTATTTTTTTTTCTTTTTTTTTTTCTTGGTTTTTATGTCTGAAAAAAAAATACTCCGACAAGCAGGATATGACTCGGTGAATTCCTTTAGCGGAGTTTAACAAGTTTGAATTAAGAGTTTCCCATCTCCTAGACTGGTTTCAAAAGTCCAGTTTTCCCTATTATTGAATTCATACATTTTCCACAGATATTAGCGCTATGTGAAATGCAAACAACTTCCTTCAGGATTCGAACTCGTGTCACCTTATCAATTTCCAACGACTATAAACATTACACCACGAGTGCTATATATATATATATATATATATATATATATATATATATATATATATATATATATATATATATATATATATATATATATATTATATATATATATATATATATATAATATATATATATATATATATATATATATATTATATATATATATATATATATATATATATATATATATATATATATATATATATATATATATATATATATATATATATATATATATATATATATATATATATATATATATATATATATATATATATATATATATATATGTATATATATATATATATATATATATATATATATATATATATATATATATATATATATATATATGTATATATATATGTATATATATATATATATATGTATATATATATATATATATGTATATATATATATATATATATGTATATATATATATATATATATATATATATATATATATATATATTATTGACATTTGAGTCAACCGAGTGTTGATCCCAGCTTCGGGAACCTAGCCTGTCTAGTCACACTGATGAGTTCTGATAGAACGAAACAGATCTGTCTGTGGATGACAATATATATATATATATATATATATATATATATATATATATATATATACATACTATGTACTAACAAAATTGTGGCCTTCTTTTTCATTAAAACGAATTAAAGTGATTAAAGTTATTATTCAAGGTTAAATTTTATTTTTATTTTAAAAATAGTAGCATCATAATCATCAATATGGAAAGCAGAATAACTTTACTTATCCAATTATTTTTAACACATTTTAAACATTTGAACACATGAAAAGTTGAAAATTTACCCTAAAAGAACTTATGTAAATTTAAAAACTAGGATTAAAATTTTAAGATACATTAAAAAACTTTTTGAAGGAAATTAGTTACAAGAAGCATTAATATACGGATTTATGTGAAAAGTATTACTTACACGTTGATAACTGTATCACTTACTGTGGTATTTAAATCCATCTAAAAAGTAAGTAAAATTGGTGACCTTAGTCGAGGGTGACCCAAAGGCTCCCTTTTCAATAGCTACTACACCGAGATGTAAGGGAGGGGGCTACTCCATTCCCCGGATTACTTCACTTTACTATTGATCCTTACTTTATAATGCTGAGTGTTAAGCAAAGTGGCATCTAGTACCATTGTTTAAGTCTTTGGTATAACCCGACCTGGGATTGAACCCCGGTCTCCCAGACCATTGGCGAACACTGCCAAATTTTAGTACTTTACAACAATCCTCACTGTATATTAAGTAAAGTTGGTGACCTTAGTCGAGGATGACCCAAAGGCTCCCTTTTCAATAGCTACTAAACCGAGGTGTAGGGGAGGGCACTACTCCATTCCCTGGATTGCTCCACTTTACCCTTGATTCTTACCTTATAATGCTTGAGTCTTTGGTATGACTCAACCTAGGATTGAACCCCAATCTACCGGACCATTGGCGAACACTCTACTCATTTTGGGTAAAGATTTATGACACTGCGTGAGTAAATTTAGAATTATATCTTTTACGTGTTAGTTTCGCGCAAAAAATTATAAGTACAGAAGACCACACACATACACAAACACACACACACACACAAACACACACACACACACACAGACACAAACTAAAAAAAAAATTAATTTTTTTTAAGTATAGAAAATCATATCAGCCAAAATTCATTTTTGTATTTAATCTTGAAAAAGAAAAATCAGGATGTTGAAATAGGTTTTTAATGTACAATTAAGAAAACTCACTTAAATTATTATTTTCTTATCCATTCATTAACAAAATAGTGAAATGATAATACTTTTTGATTGCCTTTTTAATATTATTTATATTTAACTTAATTTCATTAACTCTAAAACACTTATTTTTAGCCTTTTTTACACTTCCTATTCTTGTAATAAAATTGACATTCTTTCATAGATTTCTTAAAGCTTTTCAGAGAATTAACAAATAAAAGTAAAGTTGTCTCCATTAGTCGAGGGTCACCCGAAGGCTCCCTTTTCGATAGCTACTACACCAATTCCCTGGATTGCTCGACTTTACCCTCCATCCTTACCTTATAATGCTGAGTGTTAAGCAAGGAGGTATCAAATACCATTTTTTGAGTCTTTCGTACGACTCGACCTGAGATTAAATCCCAAACAAATAATTCACTTAAATTATAAAAGTTTTATATATGGTAATATTACAAGAACATGGTATAAACACTCCCCACTAAAAGATACTTATTTAGCCGTTTAGAAGTTAAAATTTAGGAGATATTAACTGAATTTGAATTAAAAAAAGAATGTTTGAAAAGAAATAATTGAACTTCTTTTAAATCTTCTGCGTCTTTCTTCAAAAGAAAAACCTGAAATACAAAAATCTTTCAAAGTATGGCACTAGTGAAATGAAACAAAAACTAAAAGTTACAGCAAAGTATACAAAGAGAAGAATTTTTCAATTCGAATAAAATGAACAAAACTAGAAATTGCGTGACAAATCTTTGTTATTGTAAGTTTCCATACTTTTTCGCCTAACATATATATATATATACACATATATATATATATATATATATATATATATATATATATATATATATATATATATATATATATATATATATATATGTATCGAACACTCTAACCACTATACCAATAGCCTGGAAAGCTTCCAGTTTCTTGGTTGAATATTTATATTTTTGATTAGTAAAAATATTCTTTCTTTAATAACATTTAGATTTAGCCAGTGGTTGAAGAAAAGTACGTCAAAATTTAATACAAATTTAAGATTCCGCCTTATTTTAAGTAGAATAAATGTCGATACTGAAATATTTCCCTTATAATCTAACAGAAAATCATATTTTCAATTAACTTAAAGTACTAAAAGCTCTCAAAATATAAAAAAATACATTATTTAATAATCTAATTTGGGGTACTATCTTATTCCAACTTTTCCCAATTAAAACTTTTTCTTTTCATTTTATATACATCTTCAGACTTTTATTAATATAATATACAGAAAGTATATTCCATATCCTATATCACTACCGATTTAATAGCGCCAAACTGGTGGTGGTGTTGGTAAAGCTAAGTGACCTGAAAAAATCGGTAAGTTTTTTGATAAAATAACTAACGCATTATAAAATTCACTAATTGATGAATGAACTCCGAAAATTTAATTAAAATCAGGTAACTGCTTGATTTGGTGTGATTTTTTTTTCCAATTAGGAGTAGTGATTTGATACAAAAAGAAAGGTTTATGGTGTCTATGTTGTTAATACCAAATATATATATATATATATATATATATATATATATAAACACACACACACATATATATAGGGTGTCTCATTGATATGAGGATAATTTATTACTGAAACGAGAAACGAAAAAAAAAGATTTCCATATCCTGGAACCTGATATAATAACAATTAAAAAACAACAACATTGATTCAATGTCTCCAACTGAAAGGATGCATTTTTTACAGGACGTATTCCAAATGACTGCCATCGTGCTTGTTACGGTAATAGATAATTATCATATTGATGGGTTGTATCTATTTTGAAAAAGCCTGCATAATATATATATATATATATATATATATATATATATTATATATATATATATATATATATATTTCAGCCGTAAGTCAATAAAGAAATTTTGAATGTTATTTGATTTGGTTGGGTTTTATGGCATGTCAACCCGTGTAGGTTATTTAAAGCCAAATCCTCTTTATACATATATATTAAATATATATGATTTGATTTGGTTGGGTTTTATGGCATATCAACCATTGTAGGTTATTTAATGCCAAATCCTGTAAATACATATACACAAAATATACATAATTTAGTTTGGTTTGGTTTGGTTTAATGGCATATCAACCATTGTTGGTTATTTAATGCCAAATCCTGTTTTTACATATATATTAAAAACATGATTTATAAACATACAGTCAAATGATCAAACAGTTC
Organism: Sepioteuthis lessoniana; assembly: GCA_963585895.1. NCBI lineage: Eukaryota > Metazoa > Mollusca > Cephalopoda > Myopsida > Loliginidae > Sepioteuthis > Sepioteuthis lessoniana. The sequence goes on from CAUZXS010004081.1 coordinate 42,587, forward strand.
TATTTCTAACAATTCACTTTAGCCTAAGTCATTTGTTTGCCCTCAGTTTATATGTCAAACAGTTCTATTTGACTCATAGATAGGATCCTATCAGGTGCTACCATTTCAGACCAGAGTGATCCAAGGAGCAATGGCAATAAAGGGGTGCTCGGCATTCCTCAAAGCTCCATGCAGCATTATTGAAGCTTTACCATCAGATTGTTTAGTATCATATCAAGACACACGTTGTGGGGAGGGGGGGTCTTACCTCCCTGCAGAGAAGCTGTTGGTCTATTCTACAGTCCCAGCCGACTAGGCAATACACGGAGTTTTATTTCATATAATTCAGTTTAGCATAAGTATGGAGTTTTGATGTCAAAACAGTTCTACTGTAAACAATTCTGTTTAGCATAAATGCACCGTTAAAATGCAAAAACAGTAAACTCGAAACCACAGTTTAGTTCTGTTTAACCCATGGATAGGACCGCTATCCATATTTACCAACCCCTCTGCTCGGGCAGGATATGACACAAGGTCAATTTTTAAGCGAAGTTAAACAGGTTTTAATATAGAGTTTTCCTTCTCCTAGACTAGTTGCCTTACCAAGGCTGAAGAACCTAGTCTGCCCTACTATTTACCCATAGCTGGAGGGAGAATAATTGGATTCATACCTTTCCCAAGTTTATTAGCGCTATGTGAAATGCAATCAGCCTCATCCAGGATTTGAACTCATGTCGCCGTGTCCATTTCCTATGAAACCATTACACCACAGGCACCTC
>CAUZXS010004082.1:0-90000 GCA_963585895.1 Sepioteuthis lessoniana
AGTTGGCACTGCAAGTGCCACCTTGAACAAAAAAAACGTCCTAGATGCTGTCGACGAGTACCACTCAATCCCTTTAGACAAGGCGTCCCAACCATTAATCACCTTCATAAATAAGTAGAGAAGATTCATGTATCTTAGGATACCCCAAGGTTCTCTTGCATCTGGAGACCTCTACACTCACAGATATGATGAAATAATCAAAGATACCTGCACACAAAGTGAAGATTGTAGACGATACCTTGCTATATGACTCTCACATCGAGAAAGCCTTTTATCATACTTTTGATTTCCTGCTTCAATGTGTGAAGAACAGAATTGTGCTTAACACAGACAAATTCCAGTTCTGTCCAACCAGATCGTCAATACCGAATCAGGGTGGATGGAGCAGGAAGGATCACACATAGGAACCGCTGTTTCTGCAGAAAATACAAACTCAAGCCTGCACCAACCCCAATACCAAGTGCAACACCAGGACCAATAACTCCCACAAGCAATGCTCCACTCTTGCAGACCTATCTCCCAACATTTTCCAGTAATGGTACAAGCACATCAATTGAACTTCACAAACAAGCCACATATACATCACCACGCCTTCAATCGTCAAGAATTCCTTAAGCTCTGTTCAAGTAATTACCACATAACAGGCCAGGCCTAAAATAAGGGTACAGCCCTCATACAACCCAGCCTACTTGTGGAGGGAGAGAGGAGATGTAGAAGTCACTGCTCTAACATGCAGAATAAACAACAATAATAACAACACTTACCGGCTCAGTGACCCCAGCTAATGTCCAGCTTGCAGACAAAAAATAAAACGGGTGGTAACTCAATACCAAGCCCTTTACATGACTGAAGCAAGCCTGTATATATATACATTAATATACCCATTCACTGGGTCAGCAATCAATCACTGTCCAGAGAATGGATTTAGCCATTGGCAAATAATGGAATGTCCCAATGTCCATACAATCTCACTTTAACTCGTAACTCATTGCTTTTAGGCAAATGAGTGCTGATTCATAGCTACCTAGTTTTATGAAAGAATACCAACATTGGTACACACACACATACACACACACACACATATATATATATATATATATATATATATATATATATAGACACACACACACGTGTGAGCATAAATATGTGTGAGGAAATAATTCATTATGTCAATACAGGCTTACTTATGGATTTGGCCACAGGTTTTATCTTATTTCATAATTGAAATATTTTTGTATTTTTGTGCATGGAGAACAGTTTACTGATTTAAAATGTTTTTAACTGTAAATTTTAATCATAATTCTATACATAAAATTTTCATTTAACAAATGGATATGCTACATCTTGAATGCTTTTTTGTTGCTTCTCTAATAACATAAAAACTTAATTAAAAACTTTCTAAAAAAAACTTTTTTTCTATGGAAGCTTTTTTCTTGACAATGATCTAAGGTTAAACTTGTTGAGAACAGTAGAAAAGTGAATAACATATAAAATTAATAATTTAATTTTAATAATATATATATATAATTAAAATTATTAAAATAATATATATATATATATATATATATATATATATATATATGTATATATTATTTGATTGTGTTGTATTAATTTAGAGGGCTATTGCAATGTGAAATAATAATTATTTGAGACTAATTAATTCCAAAGTAAAAACTTCAGGGACTTTTTTTATTTTGTGCAATGCTTCAAGCAAATTACAAAATATTATATATATATATATATATGCTAGTATGTTAAAGCTTGTTACATTATAACACTTTTCCATATTATTTTCTTGAAATTGCCTATCTCAGTGTAACCAAAATAAAAAATAAATAAAACTATTATCTTTTACTAAGCTTGATAAAACTATTTAATAATGACCGATTTATTTTAATAGCATCTAAACCCAATTAGTGTTATTTTATGCCAAGAGATTAAGGAACTGCATTCATCATACATTCATATTTACATTCTTTGTAGAGTTATCTCATAAGAACTTGTCTTTTTGTTTTGTATTTTGCACACAGTCCTATCTAATACGAATAATTTTTTTAGCAGACTGTTTTCACCCATAGAGAGAACCCTAACAGGTACTACCACTCCAAGCCAAAGAGGATCAAGGAAAAATGCACTCCCAAGATCTTGAGTCTCACCAACAGATACAGTTCAGCATCATATCTTGGACATTCTTTTTTAGAAAGTTCTTACTCTTCTGCAAGAGAAATACAGTTAGCCTATTCTAAGCCATGCTGATAGAGCATAATTCATTTAATAAGAAAAATATGTTAACAAAATAACTTACAAATATTTTTCTTTAAGTATTTTTTAAAGGCAATTAATTATATTATAAATGCATGAATAATTAATTACTAAATTTCTTCTCATTAGCAGCCAAAATTTGTTAAACTTATTTTTAGAATAGCTCCAAAAGTCATGCTAGTCTTTCAGAAGTCACCATATTCACTACTTATTGCCCCCAGATCAAGCAACCTTGACTAAGAGAATGGATTCTCCCAGCTTTCCTTTATCTTCTTGAATGAACAATCAATCTCTGTCTCAATTTTTGAGACAAGGTACTCTTGTTAATCCCCACTGATTCTTTATGACTCACCTCGATACAGATACAACTTAGAAGAAATATGGTGCAATATAAATGGAAAATTTATTTAAAAAAGATAACACATCTACTTTCTCTGACTTATTATCATGATGTATGTTTAGCAAGGCCCAGATAGATAACAATGGTTGTCACATTATTTATTATAAGTAATACAGTCATTGCTTTAGGAATTTAACAAGAGCTTCTTTAAAAGCAGAGCTAAATTCAACAAACCAAAAATAATAAATAACTCATAATGCACTCACAAACTGTTGTAGATGTGGGTCATATTTGTTGTTACAGAATGTTAGAGATTGGGCTATGATTTTTTTTTTTTTCTTTATTTTACCAACATATCAACCTGAATAGAATTATTTTATGCCTCGAGGTTAGGAAATTGTATATATTGTTCATTTACATTTTGTGTGTAGTTGTTTCTTAAGAGGGTTTTTTGCATACAGCTATATATTCTATCCAATATAAATAATTTACACAGGTATATGATTTCATGTATCTAATACTCATATCTAATATACAATTATATGGTTTTAAGTAACTATTTCTATTCAATAATAAGATAAAATCAAAGATAAGGAAGAACCCAATCTGCCCAACCATTTTCCCAAAGCTGGAGAAAAAAAAGATGGATTTATGTCTTTCCCAAAGGTATTAGTAAGAAGTGAAACATAATAAGCCTCTTCCAAAATTTGGACTTAGGACACCAATTCCATTTCCTGTGATGATAACCATTATGCCATAATGGATGTAAATGCTCTCTACATGATCAAAATCATCAGTGATGATCAGTGAAGAATATTATGATAAAAATTGGTGTAAAGATGCAGCTCAGCTTAACACCATTGTCATTTGAAAAATGTTTTTAGTCAAACCTAGTCATACTAATCTTCATAAAGCATGTTCAAGAAATTTGGGACACACCCTAGTCATTCCATTTTCTGCCACAGTAATTTTCAGTGTCATATGCTTTGGTAAGGTTGACAAACATATAGTCATTTATTCCCTCTGAACATTTCTTTTGAAGTTATCAGAGAACTAAGTCCATATTAATAGTGTTCCTGTTAGTTCTGTAACTACACAGACTGTTAAAGGAGATCTGCAACAACAGACACTTGTCTGTTTAGGAACAACCTTGCAAAGTCCTTACCTATACTGGAGATTAGGGTGATCCCATGATAACTGAGGCAATCAGACTTTTCGCCACCTTGTTTTTGTATAGAGTGATACTGATGATAACATTGTAAAGTACCTGTGGTGATTTGAGCTGCCACCAGCAGCAAACAAAGAAGATATAATACCAAGTATTTCTATTTATAGCTTAACTCAAAGCAAAGAAAGTTACTTGGTAATACTTATCACCTCTTTATGTAACATGATTTTATATATATATATATATAAATATGTGTGTGTGTGTGTGTGTGCATATACACACACACAAACTTAGATATATATGTATACATACACACAGATATATAAGAAAATGTATAGAGATGAAAAAGTACAAGGTCTTCAAAGGATGATTTTATTAGTAGAAATATTTCATCAGGGCATGTAAGTTATTTAATAGTCAGATTTATTTCCAGTTTTTCATTGATATGCATATACATACATATATACAGGGGTGTTTCAAACAGATTTAAGCCTCACCTAGAGAGAAGAGCCATTGCTGAATATTTTGATGTAGCAACACACTACCATTTCTGATAAAATTTGGAAAATTAAATCAGATTTCTGTCTTAATTTCTGTGCAGATGAGACCTATACAAAGGTAAGAGGTGTGAGACAAATCTAAAATCTGGATGAAGCTTAAAACTTTTTGAATGACCCTGATATGTATAAACAAACATACATATATATATATATATATATATATATATATATATATATATATATATATATATATATAAAACACACATACACATTATATATATATATATATATATATATATATAATAATTAAGTCATGCTAATAGCACAGAGTCTCTTAAATCCATCTCTCCAGCGACTGGTCATCACTCCAGATAGATCTTCTAGACTGCATCGTTGTCCACTCCACACAGAGTTGTTTTTGAGCAGTTTTCCTATTCATCTGAGATACTCTTTTTTTAGTTTTTTCTTTCATCTCCACAATTTCTTTATGGTGTCCGCTTCCAATACTCTCAAGTACTTGTAAGTTTCTTTTTTTCCAAGTGTTTGGATTATTTCTTGATCTTTTATTTCTTCTGTTTTTTGTCTTTTTCCAATTTTCCTGGCACATTTTTCAATGCCAAATTCCATTCCTATATCCTGACTGTATATTCTTATTAATTGTATTAGAGTCTCCAAGTCTTTATCATTTTTTGTAAACTGATAGATGTCATCCATATACATTAGGTTGTCTATTTTTTCTTGCAAGTTAGTAAATTTGTAGCCTCCAGTGCATTTTCTAACTATGTGATTGAGTAGCATTATCACAATTATAAACAGTAATAGTAAAAGCACATTTCCTTGGAAGATACCTCTGTTTTATTATTATTATTATTATTAATATTATTATTTATCCTTTTAAACAGGTTTTATGACCCAAATTAGAATGTACAAGATTCAAAAATAAACTAACTTACTTAAACCCTAATATACCCCCTCTTCCTTCTACTGTAAACAAAGGCATGTTCTCAATTTGTAACAAAAATACACAACAAAAACATAGTGAAAATTTTTTTCAATAAGAACCAATGCTTAAGAAAGGCTATTGTGTGTTGACCAACTCAAGGTAGGAAAAAAATTCATTTCATTCATTAATTTAACTTTAAATAAAAAAAAATGGTTGAGAATTCATATTGGGAAATTTCTAAAAATAAATAAATATATAAAGAAAAAAGAAAGATAAGAGTATTATCATGAAATAATGACTCCATGTAACTATGATTACTTGAGAAATGAAGATTTAAGCTGAACCTAATTAAAAGAAAATCCGATAGCTGGAGTTTAACCAAATTAAAACTTAGAAAAGAAAAAAATATCCTTTTTGAGAAGGAAAACTCACATTATCCACACCTTATAAGTGTAGTACGAGAGATGTATAACTCTGTGACAATAAAACGATGATCAAACCAGAGAGGACAAACTCCTTGATGATCTAACATGCTGCCACAATCATCATCATCATCATCATATCACGCTGGTAGCACGGATATCCCTGACCCTCTCTCGCCACTCCTCCCTATCGTTCATCGCCCTAGGTAGGTCTTCAGGACAACATCCCATATCCTCACATAGCTGCTGAATGTACGATCGTGCTGGTCGTCCTGCTTTTTCACGGCCATGTATGGGGATCCATAAGAGTACATCTCTTATGAGTTCATCTCTGCTTCTCCAGCAGTGTCCTGCATGTCTGGTTCGTCTAACTTGAATAGTTTTCATGATAGGGGGCTGGTGGCCGAACAGTTGGTGTCTTGTGGGGTGTTGCTGCCAGGACTTGTTCAGGATTGCACGCAGCATTCTTGTATAATTGCCATCTAGCTTCTTCTCCAGCCGTTTTGTTAGCGTCCATGTAGTGCAGCCATATAGCAGTATCGATGTGACCGCTGCCTGGAAGAAACTGCGTTTCATTTTATCGGTTAGGTCTGATTTCCATATAATCGATAGCCTATTGATAGCTGTCCATGCTTTCCTTAACCTCGTTTCGATGTCCTTTTCGGTTGATTCAATCACTATTATGTAACTCCAGTTTGATAGAGGATAACAGATTCTGAGGAAGGAGAGTATTATACAAGCTATACAAGAGTGCAGTATTTGAAACCATGCAGTGCAGCATGGTGGACATGAAGCAAGTCAGATGAATCCAAAGGTGGGTCATCACTTCACCTGAGCAGAGGACCTTATAGGTCAACAACCAGGATCAAATATTTTAGTAAGGAAACTATAGCTCCTCACCTACTGACAAGAAAAATAGCCACTGAAAGATTAACATGACTAATTCAAACCATACATCCAAACAACACTGCCCTTCACACAGGTAAAATAGGAGTGCATTTTTCTGAGGTTGAAGTTCTGGCTCCAGTATTCAAAAAATCAGTTGAAGAGCCCAAACCAGACTTACTCAGATGCAAAAACACTGTCAACATAATGACTTTTAATGTTTGAAGATTAAATATAATAAACCAGCTACCTGAGCTTATAACATCTGCAGCTAAGCAAAACATAGAAATAACATACCATGATCCAAGTAATGGTTGGACATTTGCATGAAAAAATTATGTAAATGACTCTACTGCCTTAAAATCACAAAATAGCACAGAGAAAATCTAACTGAGAATAATGTGTGCAACATTCAATAGTAACACAAGCATAACAATCATCTCATGCTACAGTCCCACTAATGCCAGTGATGAAATGAACATCAATACTTTCTATAATAAGCTACCTTCCCTCATAAGACACATTTCCAAAGTAAACATTATTACCATCAATAGAGACATGAAAGCTCATATAGGTAAATATAAAAATTATAAATTATGCTTAAACAACTCACCAAACACACACACACACACATATATATATATATATATATAGTTTATATCACAGCTAAAATATATCATTATGAATGAGTGTACATATGGTAAACAGCAGGCATGAAATGATGAAATATCTGCAAAGAAAAATAACTCAATGCTCAAGAGGAAATGACTCTCCGTTTCTATTTTTTAAATATTAATCCATTGGGGGTAATTTTATTTGCCAAATCTGCTTTTGAGTAGTGAATGTTTCCCATCAAGTTGTCAAGGAGCCATACTAAATATTTCCATTTATAGCATCACTCAGGGCAATGAAACTTACTTGGCAATGTCCATCCCCTCACCAAATAACATGAAACAGGATGTACTGGATTGCATGATACCAGCAGGCCTGATCTATTGGTGTTCCTTAAAACTTCAGAAAAATGATGTCTATTTACTTTACTTTCTAGACTTTAAATCACACACTTATTTTTTCTACATCAAAATCATTGTTGTTTCAGGTTTTAAAAAAGCAATAACTATATTCACCAGCACATTTAAATAAAATCAAAAGTTTTGCAAATGTCACATTGTGTTCAATATGCTAATATTTTGACACGAAATCAATCAACAGAAACTTAAAATATATAGTTCTGGGTTTTTTGACACATTTAAGTAAATGGTAGTCCCCTAAATACTCTCATAAACCCTGTGTCCTATAGGCTGGCAAACACATTATGTCCATTTACTTTTAGACTTCAAAATAAATGGAAGTGTGTAAAAAAGAATACTAGCTGTCTACCAGCCAAAAAACTAACATTTTTACACAACTAGACAAATAATTCTCTATTAAAGTTTTGACAATATATTTGAATATGATACAGAAACATATAGGGTAGAACAAAAACACTTAATGTCTTTAAATTCATTAAAATATTTTTTTTTTAAATTTCCCAATGTTTCTACTTCAGACTGTAATAATACAATCCAGTAAACAATGACAAGTACATTTGATTTATTGTTTCTAATTACTCCACAAGAAAAACCTTTAGGTAGAATGTGACAAAGCATCTTTAAGGCTGAATGCTTAAAAAATTATAACTTTATTAGCAATAACTGAATGTGACAAAAATTATAACTTTATTAGCAATAACTGAATGTGACAAAAATTATAACTTTATTAGCAATAACTGAATGTGACAAAGCATCTTTAAGGCTGAATGCTTAAAAAATTATAACTTTATTAGCAATCATTTTTAGTTTTAAAGAAATTGTCAAATAAAAAAGGGGCTTTATATAGTCTTTCAACTATAAAGGAAAAATACATGATTTATGATAATAACTATATAAATGAACATATCATAGACACAGGTCAATGGCACTTGGTGACAGTTTTTTGTTGTGTGTTGACCAAGCCATTGTAAGATCTTAAGAAAACACAAAAAATATATAAGTCTAACAAAAGGTCATTGGAAAAGGAGTTATACAAACAAAATATCATTTAACTCAGAAAAATGCAACCACAGCACAAAAGTTTCAAGACACACTTGAGATGTCAAAAACTCAAATCAAAACATCAAAATTTAAGTTGAAAGAAAGAAAAATAACACCTGCTTACAATAATTCAAAACACTGCAAAATTTGCCAAGAAGAATAAAGAGCCATAATCACTTTACCAGAAAAAAAAAGCACTGAAATGAAATAAAAAAATCAGAACTCATAACCAAATGCAAATATAAAAACAAGTTCCAACTAAGCCACCTGAAAACTAACAATTCCAAAGTTGGAAAAAAAATGAACCCCAAAAATGAATATAAATGAAAATTTTAAATTTAAATAAAAAGTTAAGAAAATGAAATGAACAAATAAATCATTAAATAAAAAAAATAAAAACATGAAAATATATGAAAAACAAATAGACAATTACAAAAAATAGACAAATAAAAGAGTTAATAAAACAAATACAAAGATTAAGGTTGGGACATGAGTGGATAAGATGAAAGATGGATTAATAAAAGAAGGAAAATAGGCAAATGTCAACACAAGAAAATTTTTTTAAAGTGAATAAACAAATAAAAGGTATGACAAAATATAATGCAGCATTGCCTCTGTATCGAACCTACAATGACATATATATATATATATATATATACACACACACATACAATATACACACACAATAAATGAATAAATAAATACATATACTTACAATAAATATATATATATATATATATATATATATATGTAAATACGCACACAGTAATCACACAATATACTTACAATATATATATATATATATATATATATATATATATATATATATATACACACACTTACAATATATATATATATATATATATATATATATATGTTATCACCCTGGTTGGCGGCAGATGAGGTTAGGGTATTGCACGTGCTTTCACACGTATGATGAAAAAAAAAAAAATATATATATATATATACACACACACACTTACAATAGGTATATACACACACACACACACATATATATATATATATATATATACACACACACACACATATATATATATATACTGTTGTGATGCTTGCAAAAGAAAGACACCAGGAACACAAAAAGGTTGATAGAAAAACATATATTCAAGTAACAGAAACAAGACACAAGTGAACCAGGTTAAACAGTAGTTAGTTAATAGGAAGCTGAGAGTCCAGTGGGGTAGTGATTATCCGTCCACTACGCAAGTGGTATCACACGTGATTGTGTCATGTGGGTTTGGTTAACTCATCTGACGCTCCATTGACATGTATTTATGTCCATTGTGTAGAGAGTACAACACCCCCCTCCTAAGACTCAACTCCGCAAGAGTCTAAGGAGAAAAAAAAGTGTAGTATATTAACGTGACCTGTGGGTGTGAATACGGCGGATGTTGTTGACAGATAGATTGATAAGACCGGTGTGATCACCAACATGTCATCATGTCCACAGGTGCTGTGTATTAGAGGATGTTGACAGGATCATATCCGCTCAAGGATAATATCAACAAGGTGATTGCCGAAATGTCACCATGCCCACAGTTGTTATGTTGAAAACAGGTGCATCCGGTCAAAGATATTGGAAAATCACCAAACAGTGGGCGTCGTTGAATTCGGTGATAGTGGCAGATGCATACACCCACAGAACCGGGCTTGGACAAGCAGCCAATGGGAAGCAGACAACATAACCAATGAAAAAGCAAAGAAGTGAGATGTGGGCATAACCATGGTTAACGAAAAAGAGGAATTGCTGTAGATCACGTGACAGTTATAGACTATGTAAGTTCCCAAATTTCGGCTAAAGTCAGTTGTTCACTGGCTCGTCTGTCTCCCGACAGCCCCTCTGTGTGCGCGAACTCTCTGCGATTGCTCTCTGCTCCACACAAGCATCATCGCCGAAAATAAAAATATAATCTTATATTTTTATATACATACGTGTTCCTCGTTAATCACGACCCAGTGTACTATACAACAAAAATCTTTTTCTCTTTTTTTTTATTTTTTAATATGTCCTCCATTTCGGGTTTAACACTAATGGGTCAATCGCCTTTTGTTTTCTTTTAGAGCGACATACTCCCGGGATCACTAACAGAGTCGTGATATCAAATGTATCTTTAATGACATCCAGAGCCACATCTTCTGCTGTGCTGTTATCTGGCACATTTGATGAGCGTTTCCTTATTTGATTCAGATGTCATTCATGTGTAAATTGTGGTCCTTTTACAATGTAAATTACATTCCCTATCCTTTTCTCAATTGTACCTGCTTCCCAGAAAGATTTGTTGTCCTTGAACATTTTAAAGTAAACTTTCTCTCCTGGGTAGTATTTTTTTTTTTGTTGGTACTATGCTAGCTGTAGCTGGTTTTGTTTGTTTTGGGAGCAGTTTATCATACACCGATCACTTCAGCTGGTGATTGAGATGCAGGAGTTTTCATATTAGGCGTGATTCTGTAGACTTCTAAGAACTGCTGAAGGACTTTTTCCATAGGCATAATGCTAGCTTTTTTTTAAAGCTCTCTTCAACGTGTCTACAAATCTTTCAGCCTGGCCATGTGACCTTGGGTGAAATGGCGCAGTAGTTTAATATGTTTAAACTAATAGATTTCACAGAACTCTTTCAAATCTTTTGATGTAAACTGGCTTCCATTGTCAGTTACAATCAAATCAACAATGCCAAACCTAGCAAACAACTTGTAAAGAAATTTTATTACAATTTCAGACATAGGGTTTTTACACCTTCAAACCTCAGGCCACCTAGAAAAACTCTCTACAACAATTAAATAATTATACCCTTCAAGAGGGCCAGTGAAATCCAAATGAATTATTGACCATGTCAAGTCTGTTTCTGGCCAGGTGTTAAATCTAACAGGAGGTGCCTTAGCAGCCAGGGCATAGCCTTTACATAGTTTGATCGCATTTTCAATGTCTTTGTCCATGTTTGGCCAATAGACAAAACTGCACATCAAACTTTTCATTCTGGTAATCCTTGGATGACCAGCATGGAAGTCTTTCAGAATACGATTTTGTAATGTTGAGTCATCCAGTCAGTGCCAAATAAATTATTTGTGTTCTTCATAACAAATGATTTTAGTTTTAGCGTTTTTCCCATGAATGTTGCAGTGGTAATTAATTCTCTCTCAAATTCTATTTTTCCGCCAGTTACTGAGTTTGCAATTTTGTTAGACTTTAGCATGGTTGGTTTATCTAGTTTTCTCTACATATGTAAATTTACAATCATAAGATCTGAACCAGAATCCAACTGAAATTTTACATTTCTTTTTAGTATTTTCATACCCACGAATTTTCTTGTATTTGCGTCGTCTAACTCGACTGACTTGGTATTTTTGATGCTGTGAGAAAATATGTTTTTGAATCAACAATGCGACCCTTTGTGTCCGACATTTTTACATATGTTGCGTTTCTTGTTCCTAAAAGTACATTCTCTGTACCAATGTAGCACACCACATCTAGAACAAAGATGAGGCAACAATTTTTTTTGCCTATTTTCTGATTTATTGGGAGAATTTGTTTAGTTTGACTTGTTTTCCTTAGTAGGTGACTTGGTCTGTTTTTTATAGCGTAACTTCCTGATCTGCAAAATGCCAAATTGTTTGAATTTTTTTTAAATCCTGTTTTACACTAGTATATTGTTGACAATACTCAGCTATCTGTTGAAGTGTTGCATTTGGCTCATTCTGCAATTTATTTAGAATTCTTTGTCTAATTTCTGCATCCTTTACTGCAACTAATCCTTGGATGAAAATCAAACACTTGAAATTATTGGCACTTAATTCTGCCAGTTTGAAATCGTTGCAATGTTTATTAACTACAGCTGCAAAAGTCATAAAATCTTCTTGCCCTTTTCTCACTAAATTAAGGCATTTCCACCTTTTGTGGAATAGTGATGTTTTACAGGAGAACAGCTCTGTCAAGATGTTTACTATTTCAGTGAATTGTAGTTTTCGGGGTAAAATATAATTTACGATTTTGTGTGTTCTGATGTGCCTTGTTTACTCAAAAGGAGTCTGTCCTTCTTTGAGTCAGTCCAATCTTTACAATCTGTATTAAGAACATCCTTGTATCTCTTGAAATATGAAGCAAACATGGTTTCTTCATCAGGATTGTAAAAGAATTTGTTTTTATTGCACTCCAGATGGTATTTTGTGGAAAAAAGACTTCATTTTCTGTTGGATTTTTACCCACAAACAGCTTTAAAGTCAAGTTCTAAAACTCAAATTGTTTTTCTTCCATTCTTTCTTGGAATAATTGTTGTTTATTTTGATTTTTCTCTATTCTTTCCTCAAGTTTTAAAAGTTGTTGGTTTAGATTTTCTTGGAGTTTTAATTGTTGTTCATTTTGATACTTCAACATTTCAAGTAAAGCACTTTTAAAATCTTCCATGTTGAATATGAAAGAAAACCGAGATATTTCAAAATGTAATAAACGTCAAAACTGCAGAATAAAAAAAAATCCACGAACAGTGAAATTTTTTTTTTTTTTTAATAGAAAAAGAAGCTGCTACTCGTAACTTTGAGTCACAAGTTCTAGTTTAGTGTATGGTAGTAACACTTTTTTTTTTCTTCCTTTCAGTTTATTACTTGTAGTTCACCAGATTTTTTTAGGTAACAGGGTGTGATGATCAAAAATTTTTTTTTTTCTTTTGTGAATTTACTGGTAAAATTTGTCCTATCTTTGCAGTACCACGAGTTATTTTTCTGAAGATTTTTATGTGTCATTAAGAGTCCAAGTTTTCAGTGCTATTAATGAGCGTTGTTTCAGGGGGGGGGGTCTGTAGTTGTTAAACAACAAAAATGGTAGAATCTCATTTGCTGATGGTCAAATCTTTGTTCCTAATTATATGAGGGTTCCTTTGTCAATGAACCTTGTATATACTTTGTTGTCAAAGTAGTTGTATTAGAGCATTTGGTAAACCTTAGCAGACTTTGTTCATGCTTTGCCACCAGATATTGTGGCTTAGCTCATTTCACTTTGGCACCAGTTGTTGGAGGAACTTTGTTCAACACAGTTTGTTCGTAAGACTTTGTTTATCCAAATCACCAATTTTTGCTCACCTCTAGTTGTAAGTTGTTGCTGAGAACCTTAGATTAATAGAAATGGAGATTGTCATATGTCTGTTCAGCCTTGTTGTTAGTTGTTAGACTGAGACAGCATTCATCCTATATTGTTAGTTGATGGCCCGAGATGGAAATTGTAGTTAGTTTGTTCAGCCTCATCGGTAGTTTCTAGACTGAGACTGCATTCATCTCATCGCCAGTTGTTGTGGTGCAGGCAAAAGAAAGACACGGGGAAGACAAAAATGTTGATAGAAAAACATATATATTCAAGTAACGGGAACAAGATACAAGTGAACCTGGTTAAACAGTAGTTAGTTAATAGGAAGCTGAGAGTCCAGTGGAGTAGTGATTATCCGTCCACTACGCAAGTGGTATCACACGTGATTGTATCATGTGGGTTTGGTCAACTCATCTGACACTCTGTTGACATGTATTTATGGAGGAGGGCAAATCCATTATGTAGGGAGTAAAACATATACACACACACACACACACATATATATAATCAATATATATATATATATATATATATATATATATACACACACACACACACACAAACATATGCAAATCATACTATATATATATACACACACACACACACACAAACATATGCAAATCATACAATATATATATATATATATATATAGACACACACATATACAGATCCAACACATTGTGTATATATATATATATACACACACACATATAAATAAATATAAAAACACACCTACACACATATGTATATATACGCACATGTGTGTGTGTGTGTGTGTGTGTGTGTGTGTGTGTGTGTGTGTGTGTGTGTGTGTGTGTGTGTGTGTGTGTGTGTGTGTATATATACATATATATATACACACACACATTATATATATATATATATATATATATATATATCAACAAACATCATCAAAAGAGAAAAGAATCTAAAGAATGTCACCTGTTTTAACACTTTTTTCTTTCTCCTCATCATCTGGATTTTCACAGCATTCTACAAAATTTGAAGGAAACAACCCAGTTTTGCCATTTAGTCGACCCTCCCACCAGCCTACTTCAACCTGAGGGAGAAAAAAACACAAACATAAAATTACATTTTAAACACTTTCATTTTTAATTTTAAAAATTAATGACATTGTATTTGTTAAGGAAAGAACTTAAAAAAAAAAAAAAAAGAACTTTAAAAAAAAAAAAAGTATTTTTTTACATTTTATTTAAATACTGCTGCTGCCATCATTTAATGGCTTCATCCTGAAGATTAAGAGACAATTAATCTCCTAAAGCCATCAACACTATTATTTTTACTGATCTTGCTGTCATAAGCAAGGTTTATATTTCTAAATCTTTTAATCTATTTGGAAGACTTTTTTAGGTTTCAAGTGTCCTGACAATAATGGGCAGAACTATTATATGCACATAAACATTCCACAATTTTTTTAATTGTTTCATGTCTGATAATTTCCAAATAATCATCCTGCTTTTCAATATATTTCTGTTTTACACTCTGCCCAGCAGAAATGATAACATTCATAATTTGAGAGATCTTACTTTTTTTGTTTTTCAATAATTAGATCAGGTCCCCTGAACTCGATTAATGATCTCTGTACATTTCAAAGTCTCATTTTACATTTTCAAGTCTCTAAAAATCTTTTTAATTTGTGCTCATACTACGAGTCAGCTGTTTATGCAATTCTCAAGGAATCACCCTTCTTACCAACTCATCTATCACTCCTACATTCTGTTTCTTTCTATATAACACTTTAATAAATGTTATATGAAAGAAATTATACACTCAAAATGAGATGATCCTAAAATCTCATTTCATGCAAAAATGCTTGAAGTAAATTTGAAGACAAAATAGCCAACTTTGAAAGGACAATATTGTAATAGTAACATGAAGTCATTATTTCTTGCTTCATTATTTTATTTATGAATGAATTAAGTAAAAACAATCATAAGGATAAAATAAGGATAATAGCAATATGTTATCTAAGACAATGAAAATTTAAATTGTCAGATTCATTCCTGTCTTAATATTCAACCATTCACATTCATTTACTTCATGCTTCTCAAACCATACAATACAGCATTAAGTACCTATCAAACATTTTTGGCTTCACATACACTCAAGAAACAACAGATATATTTTGGCATACATTATACATAAATTCAAAAATATATTCTTTAAAAAAAAGGGGGGGACTTATATATTTTATCTTAGAAAAACGATTAAAACTGCAGAAAATTATTAGTAATTACCTTTTTTTTCAATTTTTTTTTTCTTTCCCCAATGATAAAATGGAGTTAATGTTTCTTAGCAACATGTGCTCTGCTAAGTTGTTCATGAGACTTTTTTTTATTTTTCTTTCTATCATTTCTCCTCTTACATTTAATGTTTGAAAGGGAAAAAATCTCAATGCATATGCATATGAAGTGAAACACTAGGTTAAAATAGTTAAAGCATTTTTAAAGCTACTGAAGGATAATCTTCTTTAATAGAAATCCAAAATTATGAGAAGTTTCAAGAAAAAATATATTAGAATATTCATATCTGAGAATTTTTTCAAATTTTACATCCTATTTTGAAAATCTAAATATTTCAAACGCATTGACCATCATCACCAAACTATATGGAGCAGGTATAATTAACAAAACAATATACATAGACAAAAAATAAGATTGCAGCACCTTCAATGACATTGTCAATTTAGAGCTGAGTACAGTATGTGCATCATAAGGTGTTTTGATAAAAACTTTCAAAGTTTTTAGCACGTATCATAAGGATGATATTTACCATCAGCATGATTCCACACATAAAAGAGTAAGGGATTATGTTAAATCACATTAAGGATATACAATGTATTAATGGAGACACCTATAGTATAAGGGTTATTGTCATTGGACACAGTGACCAAAAATCAAACCCTAAACAATGTTGCATTTAAAATAGCACTGATACCCTTGATTGAGTTGTATACATGATTATTTACTGTAATTCAGTAGTATTACCTGTAAATTTAATCTTGTGTGACTTGAATCACAAAAGTCAAGAAGTTAAAATTTTATTTTCCATCAACATATTAAGCACACAATTAAACAGATAATTATCAGTAATAAAGGAAATCCCTGAAACAACTCAGATGAGTAAAAATTCCAGCTAACATATCAACTGAGTGAGATGATATGGTAATCAAAAAATGAGAACAAGATAATGAATACAGTAAAAACACAGACTTAAATTGGTTCTTTACGAATGTTCATTATATTCTATGAAAGAAGTTTTGTTTTTTCTTGTAATTTTTTAAACAAAATGGGTTGGTTTTATATTTCTTTTTCAAACAGGATACTGCATCAAAATGAATATTATTGAAATGCTTTTATCATTGTTGCAACATATGCCAAGAAAGTCAAAAAGAAATTTAGAATATGAAGCAAATTACAAATGATTTATTTCAACAGAAAAAGCTGTTTAACTGATTTCACTGAATTCTTAAAACGTATTTAGAAAGAAAATGTTTTCATAGCCACACTACACACATTATGCGAGCATTTGAAGTAATTGTTCACCCTTGGTAACAAAAACATAAAACCCAACAAAGTGTGATGGCTAATTCTTTAAAATCCGCAGAAATTCCACATAAGACTGGTTTTCCGTTTTTCTCTGTGTTCTGAATTTCTGTCTGTAAGCTTCTGGAACTAACTCGAAGCTTTTAAGAACCGCTGCTTTCACCAAATTATAGTCGGCACAATTTTCTGTGGGCAGAGTTGCATATGCTCTCTGTGCTTTTCCTGTTAGTACAGTCTGGAGTAGCATTGACCAACATTCTCTTGGCCACCCGAGATTGGGAGCAGTTCACTCAAAATGCGCAAAGTATTCATCCACATTGACTTCATCAAATTTTGAGACTAGCCTCGCTTGCTTCGTTACTTCGAAACTGTCATGGCTTCCTTCGCGTCTTCTTTTCGCCAAGTCGACTTCTCACAACCTCATTTCTTGTTCAATTTTAGCTTTCTCCAGTTCCATCTTATTTCTCTGTAGTTCCATTTGGGCTTGTATTTTAATTTTCTCCAGTTCAATTTGTTCTGGTGTCATTCTTATTATTTCCATTGGTAGCTCTTCCAATGCTGCTTCCTCAAATATATTTTCGTCCACCATGTGCTCGGCTATTTTTCTCACGAGTTCATGTTTCCTCATAGTATTCTGAACATTTAACTCAAGCTTCTCGCCAATTTTCACTATCTCGCTTTTTCTCAGCCTCTCCAACTTTTCCATGGAGGGTTCTTTTAAGAAGTTCTCTATTTTGTCCATTCTTTCCCCCCCACCAACAGTTATCAACGGGTATTTTGACTGTTTCGACAATATTCCTTTCGGTCTCCCAGGGTAGATTTAGACGGCAGGAATTGTCATACGACTACAAGCAATAAATATTATTTATAATAATAATTCCGGTAACGAGCCCCCATAATAAGTCTGTGACGGCAAATTCTTTAAAATCCCAAAACGGGACTTTATTTTCATACGTGTGAAGACGGGGCAGACTGGCACTTGATCCCTTCTAGAATAAGTCCTCGCTCAGAGTTTTGCCTCAGGCATATAGGAACTGGCATATTATGTGGGGGAATGATATATGGCTAGACTGACCGCCGCTGGCAAGGGGTTCCAAATTCCACACCATACACACACCCACCAAGGCCACTAAACTTCCTCCCTTAGAACAATGGAAGATATGGACATCTAGGTTTAGACATAATAATATTAATTATAGTAGTCGGCAATTCCGGTTTCCCGTGTGATGTTTTAAAGGAATTAATAGGACAATTTTAAGCAAGACAACATAAGGCGAATAGAAGCTGGAAAAGAAATATGACATAACAAACTCGTAGAAGACACTGCAAATAACAACTTCAACCACGTGGGAACATTAAAATATATCAATCTTTTACTACACATAGATATACACCTTCAACATGTCAAATATATCATAAATGAACAGTCCATGAACATAAATGTCTTTCTTCTTTTCTGTTTTTTCGTTTTTCTTCAAATTGTGAGAGAGAGAGAGAGAGAGAGGGTATATAAAATTGGGTATAAGGAGAAACAGTCCCAAAGTTACTTATCTTATTTAGATGGATTCCTGTGGAGAATCTTTCTTCTTTTACGGGCTAATAGACTATCTTATTTTTAGTACTGGCTTGAAGATACGGCTTCTTCTTGTCCGAGATTTTCTTCGTCTTCTTTTACCCGGAGTACTTGGTTTTTGGTTCCGTCCACCACGAACCCTGTCCAACCACTAACCTACTCTTTTCCTTTTTTCGCTGACGGGAAGAAGGTGCCACTTCCGTTTTAGGGTCCCAGCCAATCATTTGGCTTCTACCTTCTTCCTTCCCATGTCAGGCGACCCGAAGGAGGTCACCGAGTACAAACATCTGTTCTTAACGGTCATTCTCTGATGGCTTGCTACTGTTAATTCAAACAAGAGGATAGTAGTAATTTTATTTCTATCTTCTTAGTGGGACACCACATGACAAAAGAAAAAGGATTCAGTGTTAAAACTCTTATAGCATATATCAATTCTTATTAACTTAACTAAAAACGCTGTGTGCCATAAGTCTCTCTTTAGATGCCTTACGTGGCAATGAGGGTTTGCAAGCAATTGTTAGTAAGATAAAAGAATAAATGAATATTATAAACTCTCCAATCATGTCTGAAATTGTTAGTATGATAAAGAGTAAAATAAAACAATCATAACACCAACTTCAGGTTTTTAACATCTATCTCTTACTATTTTGTCAGATATTATATCTAATACAATGATCAAGTCCATGTGATTTATATATAGTACCCTAAACATCTAAGATGCTTTTCCCTATCAAATAACTAGGTAGCAAAGAGGTCTTACACAACTTTAAATGTCAATGTGACATCTTAACCTGAAGTTTACCTTTGAGCAAATAGTAAACCAAAAAGATGCTTCCCACACAAATTTTATTAAAAGAAGTTCAACTGATTTCAAAATGCTATCACATTAAACAAATACATAAAAAACAGCTTTAGTATTACAGTAACTTTGTTACTAACAGAAGCACCTCATCATAATATGTATTTATTTATCACAAGCAGGATATAATACAATGTCAACTTCTAAGTGGAGTACTGCTAGTGTGAATTCACTTTTCCTTCTCCTAGACTGGTTGCTAAACTAAGGCTAAAACCTCAGTCACTGATTCCATTTCCTTCAACAATAATTGTAATACTAAGTATGCCACCTTATTATGGTGTAATGTTTAGAAAACTAGTCACTCAGATTATTACTATGAAGTAGTTAGATCAATCCTCATACTTGTGAGTTTATTCTAAAATGAAACTATTCTTAGTAAATAGATGCTTTTATAATGGTTAATTTTGATTAGTATTTTCTTTCATTTTTGACTTTATTTATTTATTTATTTTTAAGTCATAATTAATACAGATTATTATTTCTACAACACTGCAGAACACCACATATTGGATAAGCTCTCATAAAGGATAAGCTCTCAGTGAGATTCAAACTCACATTCCCTTTGGCTTTAGGAAAAATTGGCTATCCATACCAATTGCTTTACTACTTAGCTACAAGAGTCACTGAAACTGCAGAAACCTAAATCACATGTGTAATTCATCACCTATTTTCTTTCCTAATTACTTTCTCTCAAGTACCGATACTTGTCTTTCAACTAACATTTTCTAAAATTTCCAGCTAATATAATTCAAGCAAATTAGTATTAATGGTATTTGACTAAGAAACACTGAGATCTTAGTTTCATTCTGGTCTGAACAGGGTAAATCAAAAATTTTCTCCTGGCTTTATAATGGCAGATAAATGGGTCAAGCAAAATATGAAAAGATTAACTTGGCCCTCCAGGAGTAACACAAATGAACAACACTGATTGATCCATGTGGAAAGACAGACAGATATAATATGTAGCTAGATCAATCTCACAGGGATTCAGACAAACTGTGAACAAACATATGTCTCATTTAGTAGATTTTGATGGCTGATTCATTGTTTACAGTCGAATACAGATTATAAAAGCTTTACCTAAAAAATAAAAGAATAAAAAACAGATCAGACTGAATTCTCATAAAGATACTTGTTTAAAAAATAATTGAGAGAAAATATAATGGAATGCTAAAAAGTTCTTGGCCCAAACAAGAAAGAAATGACCAAGAACAGGAGTGAGCAAACTTTTTTGTGAGAGGGCTGCATCACTGAGTTATGAATTATCAAAGGCCATATCTTTTTAAATCAAAAGAATTTAGTCTTGATTCAAGTGCAAGTGTTCATTTTTTTTTTTTGAGGCTCCCACAGGCTACACAGAAAAGTGCAACAGGCCACAGCTTATCTACCCCTGACCTAGAAGTATGAAATATATACACACTATTCCACACAATCATCCAGTAGTTCACAACACTTACCATATTGTTTCTCAAATTTATTTAATCTTTCAAAAAAATAAATAAATTATATCCAATAAAAATGAATAAATAGATAAAATATGACAAATTTAAGGAGAAAAATGTCATTGGCTTCTTGGTTGGATTGAGAACTTTTCAGCACCCCTTTGTACTTTAGCTCTATCTCAGAAAAGTATTTTCTCATTCAGTCAATAGTGCATTATGCATTTGAAGTACAAAAGAGCCACTCCAATAATATTTATTTTTGTAAGGAAATGTACTGGTCAAATTACAAAATTAAAGAGATACTTTATGAAAAGTCAACATCTATGTAGATTATTTTATACCAAACAATTCAAGAAGAAACCAAGGTTGTACTTGTGTAAGTATATAAAAAATCACAATCAAGATAAAAGATAAAGTTTTGTTTGCATCCTTAAAAGATCATATTAATCAAAATAAAGAAAACAATTAAAGATGGGGGAGAAGATAGAAAAAAAAACACCAAGTAATAAAAACTCCAAATTTTTTTTTTCATTGAAAATGCAATACTCTCTTCTTTTCAGTTTATATGCAATTCTCCTGCCCATCATAATAAGAATTATGATTAATCTTACTTCATTTGGATACTGACCCAAAAACATTATCTACATAAATTCTAGTTAATAGACAGATAAATTCATAGTAACAATGCAATATCATCCTACAGAAAATGAACAAGTGAGATATGGACACTACCATTTCATATTATACAAATTCACAATCTTAATAATAATAATGTATTTAACTGGCTTTGCCTACAGCAATGGGAATAGGAGTTCAAATCCTACAGAAAGCTTATCTTTTATTATTTTCAGTTTATTGTCTTAGATGAGTAAGTTACAATAAAAAAGAAACAAAAAAATTAGAAAATATGAGTTAAAATTATTAGTCAGCAAAGCTTCAGCAAAAAACTAAATAGAAGAAGAAGAAGAAGAAGAAGAAGAAGAAGAAGAAGAAGAAGAAGAAGAAGAAGAAGAAGAAGAAGAAGAAGAAGAAGAAGAAGAAGAAGAAGAAGAAGTAAAATCAAAAAAGGAAAAAAGATAAATGACCGAATCCTCCCCATTCCCAAAATATAGGCTTGGAATGGAATATTCTCGAAGTAACACGTGCTAAGCAATTGTTGAAATGTATATAAATGACCACAGTAGTTTGAAAACATAGGTGAGGTCAGAGGAAACATATCTGTTGCTGTAAATGTCTACTCAAAGGTAAATTTTGGTTACTGTCTATTTAAATCACTGATTTTCGAGTCTCATAAAAATCGTTTGTTTAACATTTGAATTTAAATGAAGACTTGCTAACTAACGACCAATGTTTATTCCAGGTGAATATTTTTGAGAAGACAAAATAGATTTGTTCAAAATTTAGCGCCCTAGCTCCGTGACTAGTGTAATTTTTTAATTATTGGAATATGTGTTGACAAAAGGGAATTCCATCACCCCCCAAAAAAAGCTCCCAAAAAAACTTTCCCAAACAAACATATATATAGCCCCCTCTCACAATCTCTATCACATGTGACTCTTCTCTAATCGGAAAATCTGTATTTGATTGGGACTGAAAGTATTACAATGTTTCCATTCTCATATTAGGGAAGTATCAGAAACTAAATTTATATTATTACTAGCTCAATAGGAAATTGACCATAGGGCAATAGGAAACAGGAAGTTCACACAGGAATGATTATCTTATGAAATAAGAATAAGTAATTGGACTTTAACTAAGTTAAAACTTTTTTTTTTGTGACCCGCAGTCAATGTAAAGTCACCATGACTGTCTTCGGTCATGTCTGTGTCAGGTGCGCAGAATTTAAACAACAACTGGGTCTGTTATAGCCACAATATACCACCCATGATAAAAATGTCAAATTCATATTTTACACAACGTAGGACCCAAGACTCGGACTTGGGTATCATGATCGGCAGGTGTTCTCTTGATAGCCAACACGGGAGACCTGATCGTCATCCTGCGAATGTTGGCTGTTCTCTTTTCAGGTACACAAATAACAACTCGATGAACCCCACCAACCAGAGACCTAAACGGTAAACATGGACTAGGGAAGACAACCCACTTGCACTACACTGCTATTTTAAGAGTAACCCTACACAAAGAGGATACAGGAAAAGAATGATGGAGATATGGCAAGAACTTTCTATTTTTCAGACAACTAGTCAGAGACTCGCTGATCAAGTTAGAACAATAATGAAGAAAGGTTGGTTTTCAGAACTCGAAATAATTGAAATGCACCAAAAAATAAATGATCAAGAAAGGAGGAATAATACATTGCCTGACCCACCAAATATCAACAAACAAAAACAGCCCATCCAAAATGAACCAACTTCGGAAAATGGAAACCCCACCCAACAAAACCCCATCCAACAAAACCCCACCCAACAAAACACTACACAACAAAACAACCTAGTACTAACACAAGAACAAAAGTTAATTTTAAAAAATTTAAAGAGAATTTTAAACAGTGAAAAGACCACCTTACCATCATTAAGAAACATTGAATGGAGAATAGTTAAGGCAGAGACGAATAAAGAGAATCAAGTACTGGCATATATACCAACAAATAACATAACCGATTTAAATGAACTAATTTATGCTGGAGCAAAATTAGTTTGCGAAAACATTGGGATCCCCTCAAAAAACACAAAAGCAAAGTCAAAACCAGGATGGGAATTTCGACTAGAAACTCAGATAGAAAACCTACGAAAACAACTGAAAGTGGTAAAACAAAAGAAAAACGCTGAAATAAATAGGAAAGAAAAGACAACACAGGAAAAACTTATGGTACAACTTGAGGAAATACACCAGAAAGTACTAGCAAAAGAAGGAAGATTAAAGAGATATCGACAAAGAGTAAAACAATACAGACAAAATAGGACATTCCAAAACAATGAAAGAAAATTCTATCAACAATTAGGAGGGGATGACAATAAAACACATCAACAGCCGAAAGCGAAAGAAACCAAACGGTTCTGGACTAAAATATGGCAACCAAAACAACATAATGAAAAGGCTGAATTGATAAACCATATCACAAGAGAACTAGAACAACTCGAAGAAGGCCCGAAAGCTGAAATACACACTGATTTACTCAGAACAACACTTAAAAAGGTATCAAACTGGAAAACGCCAGGCCATGATGGAATACATGGTTTCTGGTTCAAGAAGTTCACCTCAATTCACGACAGACTAGTACTAGAAATGAACAAATGCCTACAAACAGTGCATTTACCCGAGTGGATGACTAAAGGAAGGACCACATTGATACAAAAGGACCCAAACAAAGGAACTGCCCCCAACAATTACAGACCCATAACTTGCCTACCAATGATGTGGAAAATATTAACAGCACAAATAAGGAAAGAGATTTACCACTCTCTAACAAGCCGTGGATTGTTCCCTGATAAACAGAAAGGATGCTGCAAAGGATCCAGAGGCACAGCAGAATTACTCTACATAGATAAACACATCCTAGATGAGAGCAAGACAAGACGGAAAAGTCTAGCTATGGCCTGGATTGACTACAAGAAGGCATATGATATGGTTCCACATAGCTGGATAATAAACAGCCTCAAAATGTACAAAATATCAGACGAAGTCATAAACTTCATCGACAAAACTATGAAAACCTGGAGAGTCGAACTGACAGCAGGAGGAAGAAAATTAGCTGAAGCAAAGATCCAGAGAGGGATCTTCCAAGGAGATGCTCTTTCACCCTTACTATTCATAATTGCCATGATGCCACTTAACCACATACTCAGAAAATGCACAGCCGGATACAAACTCGGCAGATCACAGGAAAAAGTTAATCATTTAATGTACATGGATGACATCAAACTTTTTGCAAAAAATGAAAAAGAACTGGAAACCCTAATACACACAGTTAGAATATACAGCCAGGACATAGGAATGGAATTTGGCATAGAAAAATGTGCAAAGCTTGTAATGAAAAGTGGCAAACGACATCTGACGGGATGGAACTACCAAACAAGGATAAGATGAAAACACTCGCAGAAAAAACCTACAAATACTTGGGCATCTTGGAAGCTGACACCATCAAACAAGCAGAAATGAAAGAAAAAATCCAGAAAGAATACCTCAGAAGAACTAGAAAACTATTCGAGACAAAACTCAATAGCAGAAACCTCATCAAAGGAATAAATACTTGGGCTGTACCTCTCGTTAGATATTCCGGACCCTTTCTCAAGTGGACCCGAGAGGAACTTAAACAAATGGACCAAAGGACAAGAAAACTAATGACAATGCATAAGGCATTGCGTCCCAGAGACGACGTTGACAGACTATATGTATCTAGAAAAGAGGGAGGAAGAGGACTAGCCAGCATTGAAGACAGCGTTGACACATCCATACATCAACTCAAAAACTATATACAAAAACACAAAGGAGGACTCATTACAGCCACCAGAAACTGAGAACACTATGAACAGAATGACAATAACTAGGAAAAAAATGGGAAGGAAAACAACTCTATGGCCGCTTTAAACAACTAATAAACAATATCTCACACGACAAAACTTGAACATGGCTAAGAAAAGGAAACTTTGAGAGAGAAACTGAATCTCTCCTAATAGCATCACAGGACAACACCATAAGAACGAATCATATCAAAGCGAGAATAGATAAGATGCAACAAAATAGCAAATGCAGGCTATGTGGTGACAGAGATCAAACCATCAATCATATAATAAGCGAATGCAGCAAGTTCGCACAGCGGGAGTATAAGGCGAGACACGACTGGGTCGGTAAGGTGATTCACAGGGAAATGTGTAAGAAATTAAAATTCGACCATACTAACAAATGGTATATGCACAACCCAGCACCTGTCCTAGAAAATGACTCGCATAAACTCCTATGGGACTTTAATATACAAACGGATCACCTAATCCCGGCCAGGAGATCAGACTTAATAATAATTAACAAAAAAAAGAGAACTTGCTAAATAGTCGACTTTGCTGTCCCGGCAGACCACAGAATAAAATTGAAAGAATGCGAAAAGAAGGATAAGTACCTCGACCTTGCTAGGGAACTGAAAAAACTGTGGAACATGCAGGTGACAATTATAACAATTGTAATTGGTGCGTTTGGAACAGTAACTAAGGGATTACTAAAGGGACTAGAGGACTTGGAGGTTGGCGGACGAGTGGAGACCAAACGACAGCAATGTTGAGAACTGGCAGGATACTAAGAAGAGTCCTGGAGACTTGAGGAGACTTGCTGTCACTCAGACTTCAATGAAAAACCATCGGCTATCGCTGATGTGAAAAGCTCTAATGAGTGAACAATAATAATAATAATAATAATTACCACACTAATAAAAAAGGAAAGGACACATGATGGAAAGAATAAAACTACCAAACCAAGAAAAAATCAGGAATCCCGGAGAAATGGAAACCTACAAATATTTGGGAATATTGGAAGCGGTCACCATCAAATAAGTGGAGATGAAAGGAAAAATTAAAAAAGATAATCTCAGGAGAATGAGGAAACTACAGGAAACCTAACTATAAAGCAGAAATCTCATCAAAGGGATAAACACCTGGGTTGTCCTTCTTATAAGATACTTGGGACCATTCTTGAAGTGTCCACGGGAAGAACATCAACAAATGGACCAGAAAACAAGAAAACTCAAGGCCTTACATCTTAAAGATGACATAGTCAAACTGTATGTGACAAGAAAAGGAGGAAAAGAATTTACCAGCATTGAAGATAGCATTGATACATCGATACAATGTCTAGAAGACTACATAAAAAAGCGCAGAGGAAGACTGATTACAGCTACTAGAAACAATACAGACAAGAATAGACAATATGCAACAAAATAACAGATGTAGATTATGTGGTGATAGAGAAGAAACAATCTATCACATAATTATTGAATGCAGTAAATTAGTGCAAAAAGAGTATAAGACTAAACATAACTGGGTGGGGAAGGTGATCGACTGGGAATTGTACAAGAAGTTTAAATTTGACCATACAAACAAATGGTATATGCACAATGAGACGCACAAACTTCTCTGGGATTTTGAGATACAAATGGATTACCTAATCTCAGCCAGACAACCGGACTTAGTGATAGTCAACAAAAGAAGAGAACCAGCCAAATAGTGGACTTGGCCATTCCAGCTGACCATAGGGTTAAACTGAAAGAAAGAGAAAAGAGAGACAAGTACCTAGACCTTGCAAGAGAACTGAAAAACTAGGGAACATGAAAGTAATGGTGATACCAATTGTAATTGGTGCACTCAGAATACTCACCAAAGGATCAGTACAGAGACTGGAAGATTTGGAAATAAATAAACTACAGCATTATAAAGATCAGCCAGAATACTGAGAAAACTCCTGGAGATTTGAGGAAATTTGCTGTCACTCAAACTCCAGTATCTCACAAAGTGCTAATTTTTTGGTTGGGTTCATTTGTTCAACAACATACCCATCCCTCAAGGGTTATTTAAAGCTGAAATTTGAATTATTCATAAATGTTTGATTACAATCATAACTATTCATATTTTCAAAGTTCTATTGCAATATTTTCAATTACAATTTTTATTTGATTATAATAATCATTTGTTTGTACAGCTATATATCAAGTATTCCTATCCAACACAAATAATTTATAGACCATTAATGTAACCATTTCTATTTAATAATAATCAATTGTTTGTATATATACAAGGAGCACACAATAAGTTTCCAGACTTTTTTCCTATGGGCACTTTTATTGATAGTACACACATGAAACTCAAGTCCTCTTTGAAGTAATCTCCCCCAGCTGCAATGCACTTGTTGTACCGTTCCAACAATTTCTGGAAGGCCTTACGGAAGTCCTCTTGTGTGAGCGTGTCAATGACCTTCATCACAGCCTCTTTCATCTCCTCAATTGTCTCATAATGACAGCTTCTGATCTAAGGGGATAACCAAAAGTCACAGGAAGCAAGGTCAGGACTATAGAGAGAGTGACGAACTGTCTTGATTCCCATCTTGGTCAAATAGTCTGTAACAAGGATGCAGTTGTGGACTGGTGCATTGTCCTGGTGGAAATGCCACTGACCCAATTTGAAGAGTGCTGGCCTCTTCCGACGGAATCTCTTCCTGAACTCCCTTAAAACCTCAACATAGTATTCCTTGTTGACTGTCTGTCCAGTGGGAACCCAGTGCATGTAGATCATGCCAGTGCTGTGATAAAAAGGGATCATCAAAAGTTTGTGGGTGGATTTGCTCTGTCTGACCTTCTTGGGTCTGGGAGAGCCAGCATGCTTCCACTGGGATCTCTGTTTCTTAGTCTCTGGGTCATAGCAATAGATCCAGCTTTCATGGCAGGTCACCAGAGCATCAAAAACTGCAAGATCTGAATTGATCAGCTCGACCATCTCCCTGCTGTCATGGCAATGTCTTTTTTTTCTAATCTTCTCTGAGACCCTTGGGACAAACTTCACGCAAATCTTCCGCATATTCGGTTCCTCGCAAATCTTCCGCATATTCGGTTCCTCGCAAATCTTCCACATATTCGGTTCCTCGCAAATAATAGTGTGTACAGTTCCCACAGTGACATCAAACGGTGCACTTATTGTCTCTATAGACACACGACAGTCCTTATCCATGAAATTCTAAAGAATTTCATGGATAAGGACTGTTTGGCCAATCAACTCTGGTGTTCTGACTTCCTTACTCCTCCCACACCTCTCATCATCCCTCACAGACTCCCTGACTTCCTTGAATCTCTTATGCCACTTAAAAACTGATGCTCGATTCATGCAAGATGCTCCAAAAGCAGGCTAAAGCATTCCATGCGTTTCTGTGGCATTTTTTCCAAGTTTAAAACACAATTTTATTGCATATCATTCTTCTAAAGTGTCCTGATGTCCAGATTGCATTTTTGAAATTCACCAACTGTGACAATCCGGCTTTAGTAGGGTGTATTCCAATTCCTGCTGTAGCTGTTCATTTCAACCTGAAATCATAAAAATTGGTCAGTCATCTCATAAGATGTATAGCAATAACATACTGAATTTTCAAGAGTCTAAGACAATCTTAAATACCTGTACAAAAAAGTCTGGAAACTTATTGAAGGCACCTCATATATAGTTCCAAAGGATTGGTAAGGGGACTGGAAGTCTTGAAAATGAGAGGCCAAGTAGAGACCATCCAGACTACTGTATTATTAAGATCGGCTAGAATACTGAGAAAATTCCAGTAGACTTGAAGAGACTTGCTGTCACTCAAACTCCAGAGAGAAACTATCAACGAGTATTGGTGTGAAAAACTCTCAAAGAAGAAAAAAAATAAAAAAATGATAAAGTTAATTTGTTAGCATACAGTTATGTTTTGCATAGTCCCATCCAATACTAATAATCTTTTAAAATCTATTTGGCCCATAGATGGGACCCAAACAGGTACTATCACTCCCAGTCAGAGTGAACCTGGGGTTAATGGCAATGAATAGGTACTCCACACTCTTTTAAGCTTCAAAACTGGAGACTCAGCACAGAATGCAAGTTACTGTTATACCCAGGACACTGTTTTTGATAAGGAGTTTTACTGCAGAGAACACATATAGTGTAAACTAAGCCCTACAAATAGGGTCACTAATTCTTTATCATTTTTGTTGTACAGTGGTTAAAATATTCTACACTGTTGTTGTACAGTGGTTAAAATATTCTGTATATTTTGTTTATATCAACCTGTTGATATTTCATGACCAACACAAGATTTTAAAATAGAAAAAGATTGGGACAATAGCTATGTTTTTGTAATAAAACTTATTCTATCAACACAAAACTGATCTTTGATGTTTTCATATAATCCAAGACACATCAAACTCTAGAAGTATTGACCTTTGCTGACTTAATAAAGAATTCTTCATAATAGTAATAAATGTATTTATGTCAATTGATAAGATTTAGAGAATGCATAGAAAAAGGAGGATAAAATATTTTTTAATAAATTTCCACAAATAACAACCCACCCCTCTTTTTTACTTTTCTAAAAATAAAAAAATGCTAAAAATTATGCCTATTTTCTTTCAGGTTCTTTGTGAGAATCAATAAACAAAAACATGCATGATATAACACTTGTCACAACATAATGAAAAGCAATTTTTTGAAGTTAATTAAAACTAAAAGCTCCAAATCTAAATTAATGATAAGAATAGAACTTTTGGTGTAAACCAAAATTTTTTTTTTTTAAATACAACTGTGATTGGCCTATTTATAACTTTCTGCAATAAAATGAACTGAATATGACATGATTTTCTGTATAATTTAATTGAGCCAGTCTGTAACAAGATGATCTCAGTAGACTAAAACTGTAGCAATATTGTTTCACCTGCTAAATGGCATCATCCCACATTGTGTTTGTTTGGAAGAAAAGATTAATCAGCGACAGGTTTTGGTCAAAACTGTATAAGATTTGGGTCATCCCCACAAAGAAAAAAGAAACAAAATGAATTCCAAAATACACACATGTTGTAGATTTTTACTCACTATTCAAGTAGTCCTTATTACAGTGGGGCTAATGACTGCTAACTTAGATTGCTACTGGACCTGGCAACTCACTACTGCTTACTTGCCAGGACTGAAACTGCTACTGGGCTTGAATCTTCTTGCGACCAACTATAGTAGACTGTGAGTTAAGGAGGAGCCCAGTCCAGCAGCCCACCCAACCACCACTACTCCGTCAAACTCCTGATTGCTCCTTTGAACTTCCAGAAAAGAAAACCACTTTCCCAGTTTGAACCTCCCAGAACTAAAAAGAAATTTTTTAATCATTCTAGCTAGCACCAAAACTTCAGTTTGGTATAGGCATTAAAGAAACTTAACCTTTTCATTCCCATCAAAGAAATCCTTCTCTTTCTATTTTATGTTTTAAAATTTTAAAATCTGTCAACCTTCCTAACTTTTTTAGCTTTCCTTTTGATACTACTGTATGTATATACACCTGTGTCCACTCACACCATACAGATATGCTCGCACAAACATATATTTACATACATATACACTATACCTATATGCAAACATACTCATACAGAAGCATGCTTAGTGTAACAGGAAATAGAATCAGCAACCTATAGTCTATCACTTTGCATTATTGCCCATGAAAAAGCATGAACGAATCCATCCCTTCTCTCTCCAGTTATAGATAAATAGTTGGACAGACTATGTTATTTAGCCCTGGTAAGGTAACTAGTCCTGAAGGAAAAACTCTGAATTCAAACAAGCTTTACTCCACTTAAGAATTGACCTTGTGTTAAATCCTGCTCATGATAGAGGGGGTTGAGTAAACACATATTTAAACACATTAACATTACACTTTAATCAAAACCTCATGCAATCTATTTTCCATGTTTCAGTAAGACTGAGATCTGTATGACCTTATCCTATGTGAATGTAGTGTAATATATTCAAAAGTATGGTTTCATTTTCTAATATAATACATCAGTGTCAAGCATTAAAACAAGCAGGTCACATGAATTAAAGTGTACACTCAATTAGATGTGATTGACCATGAAGAGAAATAAAACAGCAACAGCTGGCTACAACAATGGTTAAAAGAACCAGATTCAGACATTGGTCATTTTATTACTTGATATAATTACAATGTTTCATAACCTTTCATTTTAGAATCCTAGGTCCACTTTAACAGAAAATGGTATGACCTGTTATGGTCCCATGTATAGGTTAAAGAGATTTGTGTCAGATAAAGTCCAAAATAATTTCAAATTATATTAATATGATGGTACTATTTACCAACCCCTCCGCTCGGGCAGGATATGACACAAGGTCAATTTTTAAGCGGAGTTTATACAGGTTTGAATTCAGAGTTTTCCTTCTCCTAGACTAGTTGCCTAACCAAGGCTGAAGAACCTAGTTTGTCCTACTATTTACCTATAGCTGGAGGGAGAATAATTGGATTCATACCTTTCCCAAGGGTATTAGTGCTATGTGAAATGCAATCAGTATCGTCCAGGATTTGAACTCGTATCGCTATGTTCATTTCCTACGGCGATAACGACTACACCACGGGCACCTCCACAATTATATTAAAATGATGGTTCTTAAAAGTCTTAAAGGGTTTAAAATGATTGTGAAGATACATTTTAGTATCATATATGAGGATCATTAAATAAGTTTCCAGACTTTTTTCGTATGGACACTTTTATTGATAGTACACATATGAAACTCAAGTCCTCTTTGAAGTAATCTCCCCCAGCTGCAATGCACTTGTTGTACCGTTCCAACAATTTCTGGAAGGCCTTACGGAAGTCCTCTTGTGTGAGCATGTCAATGACCTTCATCACAGCCTCTTTCATCTCCTCAATTGTCTCATAATGACAGCTTCTGATCTAAGGGGATAACCAAAAGTCACAGGAAGCAAGGTCAGGACTATAGAGAGAGTGACGAACTGTCTTGATTCCCATCTTGGTCAAATAGTCTGTAACAAGGATGCAGTTGTGGACTGGTGCATTGTCCTGGTGGAAATGCCACTGACCCAATTTGAAGAGTGCTGGCCTCTTCCGACGGAATCTCTTCCTGAACTCCCTTAAAACCTCAACATAGTAACCCTAACCCTAACCCTTTGGCCAATCAACTCTGGTGTTCTGACTTCCTTACTCCTCCCACACCTCTCATCATCCCTCACAGACTGCCTTCCTTCCTTGAATCTCTTCTGCCACTCAAAAACTGATGCTCGATTCATGCAAGATGATCCCAAAGCATTTTTTTGTGGCATTTTTTCCAAGTTTAAAACACAATTTTAATGCATATCATTCTTCTAAAGTGTCCTGACATTCAGATTGCATTTTTGGAATTCACCAGCTGTGACAATCAGGCTTTAGTAGGGTTTATTCCAATTGCGGATGTACCTGTTCATTTCAACCTGAAATCATAAAAATTGGTCAATCATCGCATAAGATGTATAGCAATAACATACTGAATTTTCAAGAGTCTACGACAATTTTAAATACCTGTACAAAAAAGTCAGGAAACTTATTGAATGCACCATGTATAATTGGAGACTATAATTTAAAAATTATATCTTTTGAATAAAATAATCCAACAAGGGTTGACATGCTGTAAAAGTTACTAACCTTTTACTTAATTACATTCAATGGTGGTTTATGGTACAGACAATGTTGGCAGTCACCAAGGGGGCCAAATGTTAGGGGTACTTGTCATATACCTGGGATAGTAGAACTTTCCAAATACAAAATTTACAAAAAAAAACAGAAAATTGATTAAATAGAAATTTTTTTTAAAATTCACTGATGTGAAGTCAAGGTGCTTACAATAGTTTGGGTCTGAGAAGGAAGGTAAAAGGGGATGAAGAGAGGTCAAAAGGAAATTCCTGGGTCTAACTTGTCTTCTATTTTATGAAATATGTTAGCCAGTTTGGTTACCCTGCTTCTTTATCTCTTTCACTATTAGGTTTATAGTCTTTGTAGTTATGAATCATAACATCTCCCTGACCTCTTCTGACTTGTAGCAGACACAACATAATCTGTTAAAATGTAAGTAAATTTTGCTGTCAGAACTATTTTTTTCTCTGATTATTGTAATAAAGTATTCTATTCCTATATATCTATTTACCTTGGTGTAAAACATACATAAGATAATATATTTTCAAGGATTCTGAAGCTCAGCTTACCCAGCGCATCAAAAACCCTAGAGTCAGTCTGATAACAGTAGATTTTCTGCTAAATGATAGGGTAGCACCCATATCAATCAGCTGGACTTGCTATTGTTTGGAAATAATCAATGCATATAAGGATGTCTATCACAAAAACAAATAGAACTAAAAGTTTCTATTATAAATAATGACTATGATTTTCTTTAGTCTTTTTCGTTTTTAGTCGCTTTTTTATTTTTCTTTATTTTTTTTTTATTTCAAATCACTTAGGTCATTTCTACAACAAAATTAAAATATTGAAAGAAAATAATAATATAAAATCTAAAAATATGGAATCATTATTAATAACAGCCTAAAATAATGCCATAAGAATTATGTAAAAATCAGAATAGAAAAGATAATAGTAAGTTTAGGCTATGTGGAGAGAGATGAAACAATTAATCACATAAGCAAATGCAGCAAACTGACATAGGAGGACTATATAAACAGATACATCTAAGTGGTAAAGGTGATCCACTATGAATTGTGCAAGCATCAGAAATTTGGCCAAACAGAAATATGGTATAAACATAAACCAAAATCTGTAATGGAAAATAAGACCTAGAAAATTTGGGGGGATTTTGAGATGAAATAGATCACACAATCCCAGTCAGAAGATCAAATCTAGTCATAATCAACAAGAACAAATGAACATGTCCATTTGTGGACTTCAACATTCAAGCAGATCACAGAATGAAAATGAAGAAAAAAACTAGACAGATACCTGAACTTTGCCAGAGAACAAAAAAAGCTATGAAACATGAAGGTGACAATAATACCAAACAGAGTTGGAGCTCTTGAAAAATCTCCAAGAACCTAGAAAAAAAGATTAGGGGTTGAGAAATCAAAGGAAGAATTGAGATTGTCCAAAATGCAACACAGCTGAGATCAGCAACAATACTTAAAAGAGTCCTGGAGAGTGCAGTCATTGAGATATCAATGAAAATAACCATTTCTTACTGGTGTGAAAAACTTGAAAGGAGTATAATAAAAAAAAAAGTATTTAAAAAAAAATGATGATAATAATGATAATGATGATGTTTCATCTAAAAGAAAATTTTTAATCAAAGATATAATTTTCTAATACTATGGCTACAAAATCTTCACATTTTGTGTTTACTATACTTAAATGTGTTAATCAAATTCAAAGACTTAACTCACTCAGTTGAATAGAAAATGATCTTTTAAAAATATGTCCTTCATTTTCAAATATATTCAATAAAGCATATCTAATTAGCAAAGCATTTCTTAATCTCAGTTTATGATTAACCACAATGCAAGAATATAGCAGATGTGGTGCAAGTGAGCTTCTTTATGTTTAGATAACTATTCCTCTTAAGTCCAACTCCTTACCTCACACACTAATGATTACTTTTACATGGCAAGAAATAGACTAAAAAGAAAAGAGAAAGTCTCTCTAAGTTTCAGTATCTGGTTTTAACCACCATTTTCCACGTTATAAAAATAACTATATCCTGTAGCAAACCAAACCAAATATATATACAACTGAGAATATCTCATAGCTACTAAGGGATGAAGTTTCGAAAAGCCTGTAGAAAGATTTAAGTTTCCTGTACTTTGTGGAGCTTGTACATAAAAATTTTTGGAAAAAGTTGCAGTCTGAAATTTGATAAGGATCATAACAGGAACATTCCTTCTATAACGGTTCTCCTTAATATTTAGATGTAAAACATTTCGGTTGCTATCATTTGGAATTTTAAACTAGCATAGTTCTCTTCATGAATGATGATGATATTTCTGAATGGATCAGTACTTCTACCTGTCTATGAATTTGAAATGATGGCATCAGTCATACTAGTGAGTTAAGACTACAAGAGCATCATAAATTGTTTCAAAATCATGAGAGCATATTAAAAAAAGAAAACACAGGAAGAAAAAGTGAAGAGAGAATAAATTGGAAGGGAAAAAAATTGAAGAATGGAAAGACTAAAGCATGGAAAATTATAGTGAGAGAAGAAAAACGTAAGAAAATCAGTGAAAGAGAAAGAGATGAAGTTATCAAGTCTACAAAGTTATTACCTAGGATACCTCAAGTGGTGTTACAGCTAGCAAGCTGGCAGTTATTATCTCTGTCAGCAGGACTAAGAATATGCTGGCTGTATGCTCCTGCTGAGGGGTAAGACCACCCTCAACGAGGGTTGTCTTAAATATGGCACAACTACGTCCACTTGCTCTAGGGATTGTGTAGTACCCTTTCAATTCCATTACCTTCAGGTCCATTCCAACCTGGAGTAGCAATACCTGTTAAGACCCTATCAAAGGGTTAAATAGATCTGTTTGAGAATTATAAGTATTAGATAGGAATACTAAAAAACAAATAAATGTGTGCAATTAATTTGTATTAAATTCCAGCATTTAATAACACATAAGGGTTGATATGCCATTTAACAAATAAACCAAACCATTGTTGATGATTTTAATTCTTAGTAGGTGTTCCATATTTCTAGCTTTATATCAAACTGAGAGCTTACTAAATGTCTACCGAGTTATGACCAATATATATATATATATATATATATATACACACACACACACACACACATTTATTGTAGGTCAAATAATTCTTTCTGTTAGGCAAAAAATGGAATTCATCAATACTTGAAAGTGAAACCAAATTGCTACATTGAGTTTCATATATAAGTAGATAATCACTGACAATTTTGGTGAATGATATGTTATCCACCCCCCAATTTTTAATTTAAGCACTTTTCAAGGGTAACTGCCTCTAACAGGATATTTTATGAATATATTGTTATTCACAAAGCATTGCTTACAGCTGCTCCTGCTGCTACTAAGATGTCATCCTTTTAAGTACTGACATGCTTATTGCTGCTTAATTTAGGTGATCTTGGCAGGAACAACATGACTTAACCAGAGGCTAAAATATATTTAGCTTAACTTGGCCCAAAGCCAGAAGAATGAAGTACCAATTGAGAATCAAACACCATCACAATGGTCCCTTAGTCTAGGAAGAACTAATGGGCTAATGACTATCATCATAAAAATATTTCAAAACTTTATAGTTTTGGAATATTTTGTACAGTTATGTGTATTCACTTAAAGTGAATTTAAAAATATCTCCTATAAAACAAGATTTTAATTTGTTAAAATATTAGTCTAGATATTTTAGAAAGGTGTTTATATTTACCTAATCTCTCCTCTACAGACTGGATGTTACTTAAGGTCAATTTTGAAGCAGAGTAAAGCTAGCTTGAATTCAGTGTTTACCTTCTCTTAGACTAGTTGCCTCACTACAGCTAAGGAACCCAGTCTGCTAAGGGAAGAAGAGATGGAGTCATGCTTTTCCCAAGAGCATTAACTTGAAGTAGTAGCTTACTAAGTTTTTTGCTTATATGTAGCACTAGGCCATATGAATGGGGTACCTAATGAGACTCTACTATTTACCTATCACTGGAGTTGGATTCATACCTTTTCCGTGGGTATTAACACTATGGGCAATGCAAACAACTTAGTTCAGGATTTGAATTTTGGTAACTGAGTCCATTTTTTATGATGATAGTCATGAGGCCATTAGTTCCTCCTATTAACACTGTTGTGTGTAGAAAATTGTTAACAAATAAATGATACTGAAAAACTGAAAGATAGAATCAGAAGTGAGCTATAGGATTTATTTGAGCTTTTGAAAACAAATTGTACTTATAGCTTAGTTTGTAAAGTGACTGGTGTGATTAAACAGGTCTTCCCAGAAGCAAAAAGGGATGTCAGTTTGAGTTTCATTGAGAATTTATCCTTTATTATTGTTTCTCCACTGTTGTAGAAATGGCAATCCAAGTGAGTTACAATAAAAAGTAACTGTATTGGTAGTCATAGGATGGTTCAGTTTTGAATCTGATACTTAATTAAGCGCCCCTCCCCCAAAAAATTGTAATTGATAGTAGGCAAAGCTATCATTTTGGTATTATCTGGTGTCAAGAATATCATACACATGATCAATTCAAGTAATTCAATTTAAGAAAAAATAGGTTTCTAAAATAAGTATTAAAAAATAAACCAAAAAAACAATCCCCCCCCACTCACTCTAATGTAATTATAACAAATATATTGATAATGAGGCACTTCCTTGTTGTGTAATAATCAGCAAGCCAGACTAAGAGACAGACCATTGTTATGATCAAAATTTTTGTTTGAATTTCTGACATGAGAAAGCTTTATTATCATACACTGATGAACTTCAACAGGTGTCCTTATCTATTGTTTATAGCCATAATATTTCAGCTGTTGTACTCTCTAGTCTTTTGTAGATGTCTGTAGTAATAATGTATCCACATAGATTGTATGAAGGATTTAGTTTAATATTCTCAGAAAGTTATCAACTAAGATAGATACCTGAAGAAGTTTGGAGGGTATTTTTGTTTTGTTGGGGTTTTTTTTCAGGTGAAATATAGTCAAACAACTTTTACTATAGAATATTTGATCTATGATTAATGTTCTACACTGAATTAAGAGCATTGAAAAGGAAGAAGATTATGTTGAAAAATTGATATTTATTATACAATAATGCACTTAGACTTTTGTTCTCAACTTAATTGTTATAGTCATAATGTTTTAACCATTATAACCTTCAGGCTTCAAAGATGTATCTAGAAAATTTGAACTGAACACTTTATTCACTTCTAGGAGCAGATTGTTTTCATTCTGCTGTCTATGCTTAGAAGATATTTTGTATCAGTTTGTTTCCCAATGAGGTTCATACACCCCCAGGAGAGATAAGAGATATGAGTGGGTAGGGACTTAAATCATAGAGCATTTAGAGGCTTGAAAATTTATTCATCACCATAGGAAATAAAGACAAGAAAAGAACATACTCTGCTGTCAAATTTGATTAAGTTCAAGTTGACAGTGTGTATACATAGCTACTGTGTAAGATAACTTATGGTTCCTGGGTCAAATTTTTAAAATCTTGTATCATCAGTTTATAATAATAATGAACCTTTCTCTTAATTATCATCATCATGTTGTGCAGCTCACAGGGATTTTCCTAATTCTCTTTCACTATCTGTCTCTATCATCCATTGCTTCTGGCAGGTCTTCCAGGTCACATCCTGCATCCATACAGAACTACTGTAGATGAGTTCTAGCTGGTCGTCCTACACTTATGCATCCATGTGAAGGGGTCCATAGGAGAACATAGCCTATGAGTTCGTCCTTGCTTCTCCAGCAGTGTCCCACATGTCTTGTTCTTCTAAATTGGATGGTCTTCGAGATGGGTGGTAGGAAGCTGCTCTAAACTATGCAGCAGGGATTCAGCCTGGGAAGGTGAAATTGCCAGAAGTAATATGTCATCAATGTAGTCCATGTCTGTAATAGTTTGTGCAAGTATTATCTGTTTCTTGCCTGTCTCTAGGAAGATTATGAACAGGAATAGAGCTAATGTGTCCCCTTGCAACACACCTATGACAATATCAAAGAAGTCTGTGTCTCCATCCAATGAGCATACTTTTACTTTCGTTTTTTATCGAGCATCATCATCTACAAATAGGAGTGTAGCCTCAAGGTTTTTTGCATGAACACCTAAAATTTGACAGATTGTCAGGATTTGTGATGTTGTGGATCAATTTCTCCAAAAGCCATTTTGATTTTTCCTAAGAATTTTTTCAATTTCAGGTTCAATGCGATTGAGCAGCAGAGCATTGTAAATCTTAGCCACTGCAGAAGTAATGGTTATACCCCAGTAGTTCTTGGCAATTTTGAGGTAACCTTTCTAGGGGAAAGGGAGAATGCAGCCCTTTATCCATCTGTCTATAGTGTTCTGGTTATATACAGTGTTGCAGTATCAGAGCAATATGTCATTGAATTTCCTTGTCTACCATACTTCTGGTGGTATTTCATCAAGACTGGCAGCTTTCCTGTTTTTAATTTTTGTTAGTACTATGTAGAGTACTTCTTCCATAAACTTTTCTTGTTTGATGTCCAGTCAAATATTAATAATTTTCATGATAGGTTCATACGTAACATTAGGGGATTTTCCAAGCAGATTCTGGAAATGTTCTTTCTACAAGTGTATCCCTTCTTCTTGGCTGGCAGCTTTTAGTTTCGTTCTCGTGGTGCCTTTCCCTTTACTCACTTCATTAACTGTCAGCTACACTATCCGAGATTGCTTATCTTCAACCAAGTGTAGAATCTTATTGATCAGGTCTTGGATGTATTCTGTTTGTTCTTTTAGGTAAGTATTAGTTAGTTCACTTTGTGCCATCTTAAGTTTCTGAGCATTGACATTGGTTGGGTTCTTTTTATTGCAGAGGGATGCAGTTTTCATGCTGTCACGTTTTTTCTTAACTGCTAATGTTTCCCAGGGAACTTTGTTTTGCTCTTAGTTTGGTTGGTATGCATTCTACTGCTGCTTCAAAGTGGGCATTGACGAAGTTCTCATATTCTTCATTCAAAGTCAGTGTTTCTGATATCTCCTGAAGTGCATTGAATTTGTTTCTTAGTGTTATCGTATATCTATCGCTCATATCTCTACTGTTAAGCATGGACCAATCATAATGTGCAGTTTTGGTTGTTTGTGACGCATTCCTGCATAAGCTCAGATGTATCTTTGCCATGACAATTTGGTGGTCAGAAGACACTCCTTCAGAAGAAGAATATGCCTTACAATTCAAAGTGCTGTTAGTCCATTTCTTATTCATAAGGATGTAATCCATCTGTGCTTTAGCATTATTTGCATATGTGTACATCCATAGTTTTCCCTTCCTTTTCTGAAATTTAGGATTAAGACACATTTATCTATTTTGTAGTATGAAATCAATTAGTTGCTCAATTTGCTGTTTACATTTTTACCTATTTGGGCATTCATATCTCCTCCGATGATGAGGACATTGTGCTTATGGACGCTATGAACAAGGGGGAATAGTTCATTATAGAAGGTGTCAAGGTCTGTTTCATCACTAGCATTAGTAGGGCTATAGCAGGAGATCATCATTGTGCCAGGGTTGCTGTTAAACATAGCTACCATTATTCTGGGTTGTATTTTCTCGATGCTGTTAAGTGATTTTAGGGCACATGGACTGAGAAGCATTCCTAAACTACTTATGACTGCATTGACAGTTTTTCCATGCAGATGCTGAGACAAACATCCATCCATTGCCAGTATCCTGGTATTTTATATCTACTTTACTGTGATGGTATCTGTGTTCTTGTAAGCAGGCTAAGTCCATATTATGCTCTACCACAGACACTGTCAGCTCTGGTTGTAGGCCTATTCTATTTGAAGTTCTAACCTTAAATGTCACTATTTGTATTGTGCTTTTACATTTAAGTAATTTTTGCTTGTGTTTTGAGTTCTGTGGTTGATTTTTCAAACACTAGGGCCAGAGCTCCAACTTCAACAGAACACACCCCTTTTTTTACCTGTGCGAAGGGCAATGTGGTTCGGACATATGGTTTGAGTGAGAGTCAATGTAATCTTTTGATGGCTATATTTTAACCTCATCAATAGTTACCATCCTTAAAGATGAGTAGCAGTAGTTTCCTGACTGAATTACATGATCCTGGCCATTGACCTGTGGGGTTTGTCCACCGAGCATCTGGTGAAGCGCACCATTGACCCAACGCTGGGTTCATCCGCCATGCTTCACATTTCTTTTACAACTACTGAATATATTGATACAAGATTTTAGAATTAGTTTAGCAGCAATCAACAACTTATAAACAAACAAATTGAAGCTGATTCTTTCACTAATAATGATGCTACAGTGTTTCTTAATAGAGTTGGTACAGCTTCCAAGAATGTCTTAGGAGTTAAGGGTTATAATTTGGGTGATAGAAAGTATTCAAGCATTTTAGGAAACACAAAGTTAAATCTTCCAAGTTAATTCATTCTCATAAAAGAAAAAAATGTTAATCCTAAGCAATTCATTCATATGCTATTGTGTAAATATGAAATAGATTTTCTTTTTCTTTTATGCAGCATGAAAATGAGTTCAAAGAACACCAACCTCTCTTAATACTTCAAGAACATCCCCCGTATGAAGTTCGAGTTCATCTTCAGCATCTGGAGTGTAATCGAAGCAGACTTTGGCTAATTTCTTCTTTGTGAATCCTGAAATCAAATAAAACAAGAAGAAAATGAACAATTGTAATGATATGAAAAACTAAAGATATGCTACAACAAAGCAGTAATCATTAATATAAAATAAAGGCAGTTTTTATCTAAATATGTCCTGTCATTATTTTGCATACTTTTACAAAGAAATAGGAGGCATTCCTGGTATAACAGGATTCTTCAGCCATGGTATAGTGCTGGTCTAGGAGAAACTCTGAATTCAAACCAGTTGTAGTCCACCTAAAAATTAACTTTGTGCAGCATCCTGCTTATGGCAGGGGGTTGGGTAAATACATTTTATACGGAAATCTTCATCTTAATATATGAAGATATTTTGTATTTTCACTGGTTTTCTTTCTTGTGAAATGATAAGTACCATATTTCTTCAGGAACTGCACACAATCATGGTTCTCCATGGCTTTTATCCATAATCTGTATTACCATGTCTATTCTTGAAGGAGAAAGTGGACTTGTTTCTTGTTATCTTCACCACAGCTTGAAATTCAGAGAGGTCCTTCTAGATTTGTTACCAACCACCATAGCAAAAGAATCCAATCAACCATCCAATTTTACACACAGTAAGAGAAAAAAGTAGATTCATGCCCTTTCTAAAGGCATTATTAATGCAAAGCGAATGCAAATGGACCCAACTCAAACTTGCTAATTCCAGTTTCCATGCTAGTGACCAATGCACCTCTTCTTTCTTCAAATAAACTATAATACTAATTCTCACTAATGGTCAAGTTAACTACATCCACAAAATGAATTATGGTCAAGTCAGGCTGAAAACTCTAGTTCAAATCAGATCACTGAAATTAAACAGTAATATGCCAATAAGCCAGTTAAGTACTTACATGGGTGACCATGTAGAAACAACTGGTACTGTAAATAAACTCAGGCCTGTATGCTGGACAAAGAAAAGCTACATAAATTATATACACAAAATGCAAATCTTTATACTGTTATGAAAATTGAGATTATTCTATGTACATCAACTTTATTAGATTAGATGATCAGGGAAGATTAAGCAATGTTAACATTGGTTTGCATAATATAAGTAATCATTCACAAATTAAAGTCAATATACTTTAAAAAGGGGAAAAAATTCAAATCAGAGCAACAAGTCC
The DNA here is from genome assembly GCA_963585895.1 of Sepioteuthis lessoniana. Taxonomy (NCBI): domain Eukaryota; kingdom Metazoa; phylum Mollusca; class Cephalopoda; order Myopsida; family Loliginidae; genus Sepioteuthis; species Sepioteuthis lessoniana. The sequence goes on from CAUZXS010004082.1 coordinate 43,064, forward strand.
ATCATTAGTTTTTAGCCAAGTTCAATAGAAAAACAATTTAGTTTATTATTGAATTTAAAAATAAAATATTTATCATTTTAATGACATGGAAAATACTACTATATTCATATAAAATTTACTATGAAATAAAGAAAAATGGTTCAGTAGTTACAATAGGATTTATGAGATAAAGAGAATATCAGTAAACTCTCGGGCTTTTTCTTAAAGAAAGCCACAAATAACCTAACAGCATTTGTTCCACTGAGAAATGTTTAAAAAAGTGAAGTTTCTATTTTAACCATGCAAATCAACTTTTGTCTACTTTGGATTTTTTATTCATTTAAGTTTGTTCAATGCCAATGAACACCGTTTTTTTAATCTGTCTACTCAATTGTTAAAAATGTATTTCATAGATTTTTTTAAATCACTATATCCATTCAACTAAAAATCCTGCTTTATTTTCTGTTATAATAGTAGGACTTTTTTTTAATATTTGCTTAAAAAATACTTATGCCAATTGGTAATGTTGAGTCACATCTTATTCAAAGAAACTATAAAATACCAATTTGCCAGCATATAAGACAAATTATATACAAGGGTATTAGGAAAACTAACACCCACTGCATCTTAGCAAGACTCATCACTGTCCATTCCAAACTTTAGTAGGCAGCCTTCAAGTCATGATACTAGCTCACTGACAGCTGTGTCATGTGTATTTTTTCTATTTTTTGCTTATTTAAATGTGCATTTCACATGTAAAAAGTTTGGTTTGGTTTTATGGCATATCAACCATTTTCAGTTATTTAATGCCAAATCCATTTTTATGCATATAAACAGTTCTATTTCAAACAGTACAGTTTAGCATATTTTGTTTGTTTGGGTTTCATGGCATATCAACTTTTGTGGGTTATTTAATACCAAATCCATTTTCATATAAATAGTTTTATTTCAAACAATTCAGTTTAGAATAAGTACACAGTTTAATTGCCAAAAACATTTCTATTTCAAGCTATTCAATTTAGTCAAAGTTCTATTGTAAACAATTCAGTTTAGTATATTTTTGTTTACACACAGTTAAATGTCAAAACCGATCTATTTCAAACAATTCAGTTTAGCATAAGTACAGTTTCAATGTCAAAAACAGTTCTATTTAAAACAATTCAGTTTAGCATCCAAAAACTGTTCCATTTCAAATGATTCAGTTTAGCATTACACAGTTTAGTTCTATTTGACCCATGAATAGGACCCTTATCAGGAGCTACCACTCCAGGCCAGAGTGGACCTGGGAGCAATGGCAATGAAGGGGTACTCGGCATTCCCCAAAGCTCCAGCATTATTGGAACTTTACCATCAAATTGTTTAGTGTCATATCTAGGACACTTGTTGGGAGGGGTCTTACTACTCTACAGAGAAGCAGTTGGTATATTCTACAGCCCCAGCTGACTAGACAAAAACAAATGAAGTAATCACAAATGGGATGTACTTTATAATTAGCATTAAGAAATTATAATAAGTAGGGTCAGTGCAAACACATATCCAATACTATTATTAACTAGCAAATTGACTGGAAAATTACTTTGTTCTCTAGATTAGAGCATTTTCCATATTACATTAACAAAAATCTCACGATAGTAATGTACATATAAAAATCAGATATTCATAATATATATTCAAATAGATCTTTGTTCAAACAGTACAGGGGAAATTTTGCTAAAGTTTACTTTTTAAAAGATGTATTATAGAAAATATCAAGCATAATTTTAGCTCTACTTTAGAATTTTTACCTCTTCATACTCAATCAATTTCATCAGTTCATTTTTAGAGGAAACTTACTAACAGAACAGTTGATATACCAAGCAAAGCAAAAGAATATAAGCCATGCACATATGTACCATAATTATTAGTTAGGAGAAAAATTCACAAAAATTTTCCCCCACCATACCAAAGAAAAAAGTTAGCAAAGTAGAATTTATATTTACTGTAGTTTTTCAATCACCACTTTTTTATTGTTCTGGTAACAACATTTCCTCATTTTGAGTGTTACCAATTGTAACGAAAATAATGATTTGCCGCGGAATCCAAAACGGGCGAGAACGTGTTTTGCAGGCAAAGCAAGAAAATATTCCTGAGGGTGTAGTGAATCTGAAAGGCAGAATCTGCATTAGTGAAGAGTACCAGCAAGGCGGCATGAGTTACATCCCTTAGACAAGATTGTCTAAGTCTCGAATGGACGAAACAGGAGGAAAGGGAACGTGGTGAGAGGGAACACCGAGAGAGTTTACTAAGAAGTTGATTTCACATGGTTTTCTTGTTGTCAAGAAGGCATACCCTTCACCCTCTTTTGTGTATTACATTTATCCAAAAAACAATTTAAATTTACAAGCTATTTCGGCGATTATGGCAAAGGTCCATATCAGCAGTGACATTATAAAGCCCTTTTCCGGTGAGGGTGATGTGGTGGCATGGCTGAAGAAAGTTAGGCTGGTAGCAAAGCTTCAGAATGTGAATGCTACAGGTGCAAATGCAAAGCACACACGGCAAAAAACTGCTGGAAGTGTGGAACGCGTTGCTACTAATGTGGAGAGGATGGCCACTGGGCTCAAGACTGTCCAGGAAACGAGGCAGGGGACAAGGCATCAGTGCCAGCCTTCTCCCCAACGAAGATTTGAATACGATGCTCCCAGTGGCAAATATTTACGTCAACGGGACGCAGTGTTTGGCACTAGTTGATACCTGCAATTCACGAATGATCGTGGACACAGATCGGTGCCAGTCTTGGAGAAGAGCGGCGGTGGACGTCATGACAATTGAAGGCATGTCCTGTTCGTGTTGCAGTGTCGTAGCCACGGAGGGAGGTAACTCAGCAAAGATCAGCATATTGGTGATGCGTGGCAAATCACTAGGGTATGACTTGTTGTTGGGCATTGATGCCATAAGAGTGTTGCTGTGTGGCTTTCAGGACAAATACTGATCGGCGATGGTCTAGTACCTACATGTGCAGCCATTACCTTTAATAAACCCAACTTCACTGCTACATTCGACCAGCAGAGCCGAGACTGGATTGCAACTTGGAAGTGGTCTGAAGACCGCGCCCCTGAAGGACTGGACAATGGTGTATCGGAGTATCCAGTGGCAGCGGAGATCCAAGAGGATTACGAGCAGGAGCTTCGCTTGTGGATAAGCAATGGCTGGCTCGTGCCGTACCTGGAAGAAAAGCTGGGGCCTCCCAAAGGGCTAATTCCCTTGATGGCCATGTTACACCAAAACAAATCCAAAGAATGACCAGTCATGGATTTCCGAGAGCTCAACCACCACATTGATGCATTCACTGCCAACACAGATGTCTGCGCAAATGGCGACAGAAGGGCTCCAATATGTCTCTGCTAGACCTCAGGAGAGTGTACCTTCAGGTACACATTCACGAATCACTGTGGCCATTTCAGACCATGAAAATTGATGGGACGAGATACTGTCTGACACGCTTGGGATTTGGTTTAAACATCGCTCCTCTTATTATGAATGCCATCATCAGCATGGTACTGGCTCAGGATGCGACCGTGAGCCAAGCGGTGTCTGCATACATAGATGATATTCTTCATCAATGAGGATGTCGCACCTGCGACCCACGTCAGAGAACATCTGGCTCAGTTTGGACTAGAATGCAAGGACCCGGAACTGTTAGAAAACGGCATACGAGTGCTGGGACTAGCAGTCACAAAGGAACAAGGCAAACGGCAATGGAGGCGAGGAAGCGTGGTTCTCGACGTCCCCCACGTCATCGCATGACGGACAGTATTATCTTTGTGTGGAAGGCTTGTCGGTCACCTTCCAGTGTGTGGCTGGCTCCACATGGCTTGTGGGATACTTAAGAGGAGAGCAAGTTCAGTCATGAAGGGCTGGGACGATAAGACTAGGGATACCCTCCTCCAGCACATGGTGTCTGAGACTGTGCGCTCTGTGCAGAGAGATGATCCAGCTCATGGTGATTGGTGCGCAGAAGGACAAGAACCGAATGTATGGGTCGATGCAAGTTCTCTGGTGATCGGAGTGGCTCTGGAAAGGCATGAAGCAGTGCTGGAGGATGCTTACTGGCTGCATCCAGAAAACGACACCCAACATATCGATCTTACCAAGCTGGACGCCGTATTAAAAGGCATCAACTTAGCTCTCGAGTAGCAGAGCAGAGTGCTACACATAAAAACAGATTCTGCATGTGTGTACCATTGGGTATCAGACACCCTGACTGGAAGAGCTCGAGTGCACATCAAGGCAGCTAGTGAGATGCTCATCCAACGACGACTGAACACTCTCAAGGACCTCATAGAAGAGTATCACCTGACCGTGGACGTGACCTTGGTTCCATCAACCTTGAATCTAGCAGATCGTCTGAACGTGTGTTCCGCAGCAATGGTTCGATGCGATGAAGAGGGGTAACGGACCTGAGCTATTGTTGGCACCACACAAGTTGATGAGCTGAGCGCGGACCAAATCCTGACCATTCACAGGAACAGTGGACACTCAGGAGTGCGGCACACTACCTACTTCGTTAGGAAAGTCTGCCCACCAACAACAAAGGCAGCCATTAGGTCAGCTATACAGAGTTGTGAGGAATGCCAGTCAATAGACCCAGCACCAATTCACTGGCAAAAAGAAAGCTGGAAGTAAGCGAAAACTGGCAGAGACTGGGGATGGAAATCACGCACTATGGTGCCCGTCATTTTTTGACGCTAACAGACTGGCCCATCGCGTTTCTCAATCTGGAAGCAGTTGGCAAGGCAGGACGCTTTGAGCAGGGCCCACCCAACGAGCTATTCTCAGATAACGACCCAGCCTTCTACAGCAGCGAATTCAGAGCTTTCGCGCATGAATGGAAAATTAACTTGTGGTTTCATTCCGCATATGCTCCAGCCAGGAACGGAATAGCGGAGTGGTGTCACTGTACAGTAAAACAGACTGTGGCCAGAATGCGTTGTTCCATCCAGGAAGCCGTCTACTGGCATAATGTCAATCCCAAACATGGAGAATCACCTCAGACTGCACCTTCTAACAGGGTCCGCCGGTACAAAGTAAGAGTGAAAGGGTTTGACACTCCAATGACATCTTCAGATCCCAAGCACAGCTTTTACCAGATCGGAGATCATGTGTGGGTCAAGGTGCCATACAGTCGGTGCACTACAAAGTTCAACAGGGCTCGGGTGACGGGAATGATGAGCCCACAGTTATTGCTGGTAGACGGAATACCGCATGACGTGAAGGATTTGCATCCACACTTCAGCTTTACGGCGCCTGAAAAAGACTCTGCTAGTACATCTGAAAGTGATAATGCGTCTGAGAGTGAAGCACAATGTCTGCTGTTTGACAGGGAAAGTGCAGAATCCGACTGTCCACCACAAGAGGAAGCCGAAGCAGAGTCCCCCTTCCCGCCCTTGCGAAGAAGTGCCTGTCAAAAACGACCACCACCAAGTTGCCACCTTTGTGATCAGGAGAGAAGGAGGGGGTGTAACGAAAATAATGATTTGCCGCGGAATCCAAAACAGGCAAGAACGTGTTTTGTAGGCAAAGCAAGAAAATATTCCTGAGGGTGTAGTGAATCTGAAAGGCAGAATCTGCATTAGTGAAGTGTACCAGCAAGGTAGCATGAGTTACATCCCTTAGACAAGATTGTCTAAGTCTCAGACGGACGAGACAGGAGGAAAGGGAACGCGGTGAGAGGGAATGCCAAGAGAGTGAATGCGTCGAGGGAAAAGACAGGACAGCGGATGAAAAAAGGCTGAAGAAGAAAGAAGCACTGTTTACTAAGAAGTTGATTTCACATGGATTTCTTGTTGTCAAAAAGGCATACCCTTCACCCTCTTTTGTGTATTACATTTATCCAAAAAACAATTTAAATTTACACCAATCATACCTAATATTACAATAACACCACATCTTCTCAGTACTCAGTCCACCCATCTCTTTATGATGGAATATTCTGGCGATGTAGGAAAGTCTTATGCCCAAAAAACATATATAATCATACAAATTGTGTATTATATATATATATATATATATATATATATATATATATATATATATATATATATATGTGTGTGTGTGTGTGTGTGTGTGTGTGTATATATATATATATATATATATATTGTTTCAACAAACCTAACATTTAAAAACAATTTTCTAATATTATAGATTGTAGATATGAACATAAACATACACTTGTGTAGACATCTAAAAAATGTCATCTTACTAATTATTGAATTTTAATAAAATTTTCAGTACTCTTTAGGAAACATAAAAACATACTCCAAATAATGACTATGAAAATTTTGTTACCACCCATATAGAATCAGCAGATGAGTGCATACCAAACAAACCAAGAACAAAATGTAGAGGTCCTTAGGCATCAATAGCAATTCAGGAAAAATGAGATAACAAGAAAAAAGCATCCTTGATAAAAAGAAACACAAAAAACGCCTATGCACAGAAACATAAGAAAACCCAGAGAGAACTGAAATGTACAAAAAAATACATTCAAAACTAAATCAATAAAATCAAAAATTCAGAAGTCAGACAATCATGATTAGCATGGCAGACAGTGAATGACATAAGTGGAAAGAAACACAGCTTCAAAGCAAAACTAAAAACTGCCAACCAAGAAGAAAAAATACAGAAATGGCAAAAACATTTCAAGAATCTGCTTAAATACCCTCCCAAAATCAGATAAACCTAGTGAAAAATTATTAATGGCCAACTTACCATCAAACTTAGTTTACAGAGGAAGAACTTGACACAATACTAAAAAAAAATAAACAGAAAAAAGCTGCAGGCCTCGACACCTCCTTAAGTATGGAAGGCAAGGAAATTTGATGACATACTTCTTCTATTATACAAAACAGTTTATAAACAAAACGGAATAGAAAAATGGACAAAAGGCTACATCCTCCCCTTCCTCAAGAAAGGTGATCTTGGAATCTCGAAGAACTACAAAGGCATTACTTTTACTGCTATAGCTGCTAAGGTTTATAATGCTCTGCTTCTCAACTGTATCAAACCTGAAATCAAAAAAATTCTATAGAAAAATCAGGACAGCTCTTAGAAGAATCAATCCACAACTTTACAGATTCTGATTGTACATTGAATCAGTATATGCAAAACATCTCATGACAACACTAATGTTTGTACATTTCTCCAAAATATCTAATTCCATACACAGAAGGAAGATGGAACAAATACTACTAGCATACAGTCCCCTCAAATAAACTGTTACCACTATAATAAAGCTTTACAAATACACAAAAGCAATGGTTTGACATTATCACTGGAGTTTTCCAAGGAGATAGAGCAGCACCATATCTGTTTATAATCTGTCTAGATTATGTACTACAAATGTCAATAAATCCAATAAAAGGAAATGGTTTCACATCAAAGAACACAAAAAGCAAACAATATTATGCAGAATCTAAGACTAAGCAGATAATGAATAAGTCCAAGGCCTAACTAAGAAAACAACAACTTTTAGGCAAAATTCAATTTCATTCATCAACATAGTCTTCTTCTAGGGTGATACACTGAATCCAATGCTTCTCTAATAATTCAATACCTTTTTTGTAGAACGATTTGTCTTTGGCTTCAAAATACATCTCAGTTTCCGATATCAACTCTTAAGCAGAGCCAAATTTCTTTCTCTGGAGCATTCTTTTGAAGTCTGCAAACAGCTAGTAGTCACTGGAGAATAGGATAGGTGTAGAAGTAATTCAAAGTGCAATTCATTGCCATCATTGCAATCAAATTGTGACAAGGTGCATTGTCTTAGTGAAAGAGCACTTTTTCTTCTTCATTTGTGGCTATTTTTTTGTCAATTTCTTCCTTCAAACATACCAATAATACTATGTATTATTTGCTATTGATGATTCTTCCTTTCTCAAGGTAATTGATGAATAAAATACCTTGCGCATCACAAAATACAGAGGCTAAAACCTTGCCTGCTGATGTTTGTGTCTTTGGTCACTTTGGACAGCTTTCCCCTACTACTGTCCACCGAGCTGACTGCCAGTTTGACTTTGAAGTAAAGTGGTGGATCCATGTTTCATCCAATGTCACATATTTATACAAAACTTTTTTTGTTGGGTAGAAATGCTTGCAAACTATGCTCTGAATCATCGATGCATTGTTGTTTTTGATCGTCTGTGAGCAAACGCAACACATATTTTGAACACAGCTTTCTCATAGACAAATGTTCATGCAAAATTGTGAATACAATGCATTCTGATATCTTCAACTCCTCTGCTATATTGCTCAACTTCAATTTACAATAGGCCAAAATGAGTTAATGGAGTGTTTATTGTTTTCCGGGACAACTGCCAAATTTGGGCGACCTGAGCGTTTACCATCATTTGCGTCTGTACGACCACATTTAAAGTCAGCATACCACCTCTTAACCATTATTTCCAACAAAGCAGACTCCAAATAACACTTATCAAACCATTGCTTTGCTTGAACAGTATTTTTTCCCATCAGAAAGCAATGATCTATCAACACACAAAATTCAGATTTTTCCATTGTTTTGAAATTTTGCAACAGTAGCTTCACTTAAATAACTGTAATTTGTAAACTAATAATCCGATTAGGCTCAAATTTTGACACATGCCATTTGAAGGTTAGTTATTTATAAAAATCCTATGGATTTGATACATGGCACCATCTATATGTCAAGGTGAGTGATATGTTACTTCTTGCAAATACACCTGTCCAAGTCGAATCTTTGCGGCATAGCCTGGTTCAAATCCTTGGCATCTACTGAAAGGGATGTTAGAATACATAGGGAAAGCATGAACAGATTGACAGGTTGTTGCTCATATAGAAATTTGATCTCTCTGATAAAATAAAATAGAACCTCTTCCAAGTTGTCGCCATGTCAGTACCACTATATAGTTGCAACATCTAGACTTTAATGAAACACTTAAAAAAAGCTAGATATGAACTTATACAGGAATACTGCAAGCTTTTTTCAACAAATCTTGAAAGCAGTACTCCACAAAACACCAGCTGTATGGCCATCTAACTTCCATCTCAAACTATCCAAGTAAGACAAACAAGACATCCTGGGCACTGCTGAAGAAGCAAGGATGGACTCATAATCAATGTTTTCTTATGAACTCCTTTTAAGTGGTGAAGATTTTCAAATAGTTACAAAGTTGGCTTTATTTGTTCATTTGTACAAATGTGTATCTTCGAAGAATAAAACAATTTATTTCGTACACTTTAAAGCAAAAAAAAAAAGGGAGTAGCATTTTATATACACTAGTTGAGTACAGATCTTAATTCTTAACTTGTCTTTTCAGAAAGGATATCTTATCGCCATCCTGTTCTTATATCAGTTGACAAGATTTTTATTGGGCACTGTTATCATTGAAGAGGAATGAGTGTTTAAGGAGTTTATAATAGTTCTTAGACTATTTGAGAAATAATACCAATAATCAACAAGTAAAATTTAAACTTTACAAATGATCCTTATGGCATTTACTTCACAGACTGAAATCAAATAACCTATATTATTAATAAAGTATTGCATGAACACTTGTTTAAATGTTATACCCTGCGATCACTTCAAAAAAATAATGGACCATTCCATTTTAATTGTAAAGAGTGAAAAGGCAGAAAAAGAACATGCTACACATCAGAGAGCAAAAGAAAGAAAAAAAGAAAGAAAAGAAAAAGATAGAAAAAGCAGTAATGATCCTTATCATCTTTTATGAAAAGGAAAGAAGGGAAGATAAGAAAGAAATTGAAGATTATATATATATATATATATATATATATATATATATATATAAGAGAGAGAGAGAGAAATGAGAAAGAGAAAAAGATGAAGAAGACTTATTTGGGAATTTTATTTCTAAACAAAATTATGATATTATCAGTCAACAAATTATTTAATTTTGATAGAAGTTTTCAATACTTATTCATCAACAAATGAAAATAAACTGAAAATTACATCAAAACACATCTAATAAGCCTTATCTATCTTAAAGGAAACAAATGATAAGTAATAATAAATAAACAATGATAATCTATAAAATGATTTACATAAAAACAGATATAAGCATATAGAATTTAAAGGTGCAGTTTTTCTTTTTTTAATTCAATATACTTTTCTTTGTAAATTGATTCATAAATTTACGTGTCAAAATAAGAAAAAGAAAATTTATAAAAAATGGAATTTCTATGGGTACTGCTGGCTATCTATAATAATTACTGTTAAATATGGATGAATATGTCCACCACATCAGAAGTAATAAAAACATGAATAAATCCTAAATCTTACTAATGGCTATTATTGCCTTATTAGCTATATATATATATATATATATATATATATAAACACACACATATACATATATAATTGTGAAAACTCAACAAACCATCATTTGCCAATTACAAATTTATTTCAGCTGGCAAAGAGAAACCAGCTTCTTCAGATAGCCACCATACAATAGAGAGAAAAAAAAATTTAATATTTTTTCAATTGGACTCTTACTTAGTTGCACCCCCCTAAAAGACATAGGCTAGAAATAATTATAAAAAACAGATGTAATGTCATTGACAGGAGTCACGTGTCTTTATGTACCTGAAAATTTTACACAACTCACAAAACCCTCAACAACTAAAATCTTTTCAATAAATTAACCTATTTTAAGTCTGTTTATTTATTTATTAAGGAAAACATAGCGATAGACATTATTACTAATATCAAACATTATTTAGTTAGAAATTTTTTAGAGGTTTTATCAGATTTCCATCTAAAATCAAAATTTAGTCTTTATAAATAACTATATACAAATAAATTTTGACATAATCTAACAGAGTGTTTTGTTGAAAGATGAATTTTTTTACCAATTATGTGTAAACCAGACATTATAACATGTCCTTGCAAAACTGAAAGATTTCCTTGACTTGAATCTAATCTCCAAAGCTCTCTCCCTCAAAACATCCCCACACCACAACAGATCCACTTTAACTGTTAAAAGCACACAAGCACACATTCATCAGTCAGTCTTTCTCCATATATACACTCTCCTCTTACTAGAAAAAGTTCAAATTTGGACTTATCTGTCCACAATACATCTTGCCACTCTTTAAATGTCTAGCTTTTTAACCCATAACAATTTTTCTGTTTATTCACCTTCTGTAACAGGGTTTTCTTGATGGCTGTGCACCCATTGAGCCCAACTGATTTAAGTCTACTGTTCATAGTTGAGAGACAGAGGTTGTTGTCAAGAAGAACTTCAGCTGTCAAGTCTGGAGCAGTTTTCATCTATGTCTTTTGCTCTCAGTAATCAAATTTTTTATTTTCCAGAGCAGTTGTCACTTTTGGAGCTTCAGATTTTTTCTGTTAACATTTGTACCAGTTTTTAATTGCCTTTTTAATGAATATTGCACTCCAATTTAGCAAGCTGTATTGTTGACAGAAGAGTTCAAATTTGAACTTCTTGATAATAAATGGAGTGTATATGTGAGAAGAAAGCCTTCAGAAAAACTGAAAAATAAATACAAATACACAGTAAAAAAAAAATATCTCATTCTAAGTTTTTTCTTCTTTTTTTTTTCTTTTTAGAAATGCAGATAAATACTGACATGCTTGGTAAATACCTATTCTAGCAACTTGACAGATTATAGGACATGTCCAAATCAGAATCCAAAGATTTATTTATAGTAGATCTAATCATTTTGGTTTGCCTATGAAAATAAAAGTTTTAAAAAAAAAAAAAAAAAGAAGCAATAAGAAACAAGGTTAAAAGAAATGTCTTTCATAAGGGGAAATATTTGTATATGAGAATATCAGACATGAAGCATAATCCATGTCCAGTGTACTAATATACACAAGAAGAATCATGATTTTCTAAGATACTAACTCTTACAAATCATGCAGTATCAATTTCTTCTACTAATTAAACAAAATAAGACATGAATAATGAATAAAGTCATGGATTGGAATTAAGTACTCAGTGAGCTTCAAATTCATGTTAAACACACGATCTGCTTTACCAAGTGAGCTTATGAAGAGCTGTGAGTTTGCAGAAGTCCAAATCAAACATTTTAAACTGAGAGAGAGAAGAGAGTCAAGGATTAGTTTAAAAGTTTCGATTTAAACTTTTGCAGACCAGTGGAACTACAGAAGTAAAGCAGCTGGTGCAGTTAACCAGTCTATCCAAGGTAAAGGAGACAAGAGTTGAAATCTCACTTAGTGCATATCCTTTATTATTTATTTCCAATCTATGTGGTTACCTCATTATCATAGATAGACAACCCAAGTGGACAGGGATAATGTTTTTTAATAAATTAAGAATTAAAATAGAAGATAAATCAAAATAAAAGAGGATTTACATGTTTTCATTACAGAGATCATAAAATGAATGATAGCTAAAAATTATGAATAGAAATATAGAATAACAATACAATCTTGCATTGTTATTCTATATTTAAATGATTTTTAAATGATTACTGATATTACATTTTGAATAAGAGAATTCAGTTTTAGATGTCAATGGCTTCCAAATTCTTCCTTTATATTAACAGTAAAATAACTAAACATGTAGAAGTAATAATACCAAGGAAAAAGCTTACAAATCCATTTGAGGAAGACAGCAGGTCTAAATTCATTTCAAATCTAAATTGAAAACTAGTTTCCCCAGACAACAAAACCTATCAGCTGTTAGTATCTATCATAATTCTTCTCTTTCAGCCTCTATTCTAAGAAATTACCCCAAGGCAGACATCAAATGATAAAGACACACCCTACTATCATCCAAAATCATTGAAACCAGCTATGTGGTATTGGAGGTAGCATCAAAGGCTTTATCTCCTATCAGTCAGTAAGTGAACAGATAGTGTGTGATTCTCCACGTACTTGCCAGTTCAAATTAGGGACTAGTGTTATTAATCCCATGAAAATTTAAAATGCGGGTTCCTCAGTGATGAAAGCATGAAGCAATGTGGTATGCACAATGAAATTTTACACCAAAAATCCTTTATTACAGTCAATGAACATAATCAGCAAATGTAATGTGGGTGTAGATAAATACAAAATATTACTACTGCACTTTGCATGCAAACTTTTTTGCTTTTTTTGTTGTTTTTTTTTAAGGGTTGGTAATGACTTGAAATAGGTTATTTTTACACACACAAAGTTCAGCATAAATCAACTCCAAAAACTTTTAGATTTAGGCATATATTCACTATTCACCACAAAAGCCAATCCTATCCAAAAATAAAGCAGTAGCACTTCTGTCTGTCAAGTTTAGAATGTCTAAATAGACTAATGGCAAATTTCTTATGCTTTTAAACAATCGAAATCTATGATTTTATGTATGTTCAAGAGTAGACCAATAAGTGTATAGCCTGAGTAAGTTATCAAATTAATTTTGATCAGAAATTTTCACTTTGTAATATTCAATCTATACAACAAATGGAGAAACACATTTAAATTGATTAACAAGAAAGGAGATATTTGAAAAATAACCATCATGTAAAATAGATGCATTCTTCATCATTAAGCTATGAACTTATTGATGTACACACAAAAGGGTGAGGTGGGTGGGAAGTGGGGTGGGATGGGAAGGTGTTGATGAGAAATTCTTGGCTCAACCATTTCTAGGTTTATGCAGTGTTGTATGTATCTCAAAGAAATTTGGTGAAGACAATGACAAGATGAGATTGTTCATATCAGGAAAGGAAAAATTAGACACATGGTCACAGAAAAATTCCACTCAATTCATTGTCAATATTACAACTTCCTTGGGGACCAGTCTCAAAAACAGGAAAACATGAAGAATTATTTTTAAGTCAATCAAGGAGAGACCTATTCTTGAACAAATTGCAGCCTTCTTCTAGGTAGCACAATTAGATGGTAATCTTTTTATTTTTATTTTTTAGTCAGGCAGTAAAATATAGTGGGTGAGTGACAGATCTCACCAAAAAAGTTGGGTCTTTTACAACTTAAAACTTTCCCAGTTATAATAATTCCTGAAAATTTGGTTGAAATCTGGCTAAAAATAGCAGAGCTTTAACTGTATGGATATACAGACATTTGGTAAATGATAATGAAACTAGTATTTTATAGAGCTTTAATTTCTCATTGTACACTGCAGGATAGTAAAATAAGCTTATACTTACTAATATATCTGCTGTTTAATGAAAACCATAAAGTAATAGTACAAACATTGCTGCAAACCGCTTTTGAGAACTGTTCAATATATCTCAGCATTGGTTCAATTCAAAATGATCTTACTCAAAATAGTGACAGAGTTTTCACAACAACAAATCTATCACAAAGATTGCTTTTTTTAAGTAATTTTTTGTGATAGATTAGTTGTTGTCAAAACTTTCACTCTTCTGAGAAAGATCATTTTGATTTGAACTAACTTACAGAGGAACTTAGGGTTTTATACTGTTAAGTTGTTCTTGTAGTGGGTACAACAATAACCAGCATCTGATGGTAAGGCTCCAGCTCCAGAGAGTGTGGAGTACCCCTTCCTATTATCTTTACTTTTAGACTACTACACTTAGGAAAGGTCTTGTGATGTGTGGAACAACCCCCACAAGAATGAACTGATCCAAGCTCATAAAGAAACCCAGCTGAATCTATCGAAAGACATAGTAATTGGACACTGACTGTATACTGTATTTCCTTATTTGTACATTTGTTCCAAGAATAAATACCTATTGTCTGATGTGTATCTTTAATTATACCATTAAGATATAACAAAAGGTATGAACTACATTATCCCTCACAGCTTTGAGTTAAATAGTACCACTACTGTTCTCCAAGGATGGGTTTGGCATTTAATAACCCAAAACCAAAAACAAACCAATACCCCTTTATTGCCATTACTCCCAGGTCTTCTCCCACCTGAAGTAGTAGTACCTGTCATGGTCCCATCAATGGTTCAAGTAAGTATGTTTGAAAATTATTTGTATCAAATAGAAATACCTAAAATCAAAAAAATGATTATTATCACCAAACAGAATTAGTTATTTGAAACAGTATAACTATGTGCAAATTAGTTTGGTTAGTTACGTTTTACAGTATATCATCATCATGTTGTGCTGTCAGCATGGATTTCTCAGTCTCTCTCTCTCTCTCTCTCTCTCCCCTTCTCTCTCTCTCTCTCTCTCTCTACATCAGTCCCTTTTAACCATCACACCTGGCAGATACTCCAAACTATATCCAGTGTCTGCAGAGAGATGATGTAAGGCTGGTCAAAACTGGTGCATTCATGTGTAGGGGTCCATAAAAAAGTGTCACTTAAGAGTTCATCTTTGCTTCTATAGTAATACCTAGCAGATCTTGTTCATTTTACCTGGATGGTTTGAGATGGGATTTAAGCAACTGTACAGATGCTGTTTTGGGAAGTGTTGCTTCCAGGATTTATTCAAAACAGCAAATAGAATTCCTGTGTAGTTTCCAACTAGCTTTTCCTCAAAGCATTTTGTCAGCTTCCATGTGGTATATCCATAGAGTAATACTGACACAGGTTGAAAGACATCCCATTTTATTTTCTCAGAGAGATAAGATTTCTATATGATTGTTAACCTGTTGATAGCAGTCTACACCAGTGCTATACATATGTTGGCATCACTTTCAGTAGATGAATATTGATGCTGAGGTATGTGAACTAGTCTAATGGTAGAGGCTTGCCACTTAAATTGAAGATGGCTCCTTCTTGTTTAAAGCACATGAATTCTGTATAATTTGTGTTCATATAGAGCCCAATACCTCCAGCTGCTTGCTCCAAGCTATGCCGCAGGGATTCGGCTTGGGCAGGTATATTTGCAAGAAGCACTAGATCATCTGCCTAGTCTGCATCTATTATAGTTTCTGCAAGATATTGCTTGCTTCTTGCTTTTTTAGTGTGAAGCTATTTTCCTTTATTAGATCTATCAGCATTCAAAGTACATAGTTCAGGCTGATGATAAACAAATATTGCACTAATTTATCTCCAAGCAAAACTCCAACTACAATGTTGAAGAAGTCGTGTCATCATCAGATGATTGAAGGATTGCTTTTGTGTGTTTGTAAAGCATGATTAAAGTGGTAACAGTTTCTTTGAAGAGACCATAAACTATTTGGACTTGCCCCAACTTCTCTCTGTGTATAAAACCAAATCCTTTGAAGAAATAAATAAATAATAGTGTAGGCTTGAGATTTTTTGTACATACTCTTTCAATGATTTGGTGGATAGTCAAAATCTGTAAAGTTGTGGACTGTTTTTTTCTGGAAAGTGTCCTTATTTTTCCAAAGAATTTTTTGACTTCAGGATTGATACAGTTGAGAAGCAGAGCATTATAAGCCTTAGCAGCTATAGCAGTAAGAGTAATGGCTCTGTAGTTCTTAGTGATTCCGAGGTCACCTTTCTTGAGGAAGGGGAGGATACAGCCTATTGTCTATTTCTCTAATCTGTTTTGTTTATACACATTATCACATAATAGAAGAAGTATGTCATTAAATTTGATTGTCTTCCATAATTCAAGGGGTATTTTATTAAGGCCTGCAGCTTTTCTGTTTTTGATTGTTTTCAATACTGCTTCAAGTTCTTCTTTAATAAACTGTCATAACTTGATGTCTAGTTGGCCATAAATAATTCTTTTAACAGTTTTATCAGTAACTTCAAGAGGGTTTCCAAGCAAATTCTTGAAATGTTTTTTTCATTTCTGTATACTGTTCGATCATTTACTAAGGATTATTATTAGTTATTTGAAACATATGCAGCTGTGTACAAATTGTTTGTGTTTGTGTGTTTTTATATAATTTCGTATTTGATAACCCACAAGTGTTGATTCCGTTCACTTTATTCACTCCCTGCCATGCTAATCAACACTTGTGGGTTATCAAATACTAAATTATATATATATATATATATATATATATATATATATATATATATATATAAAACACACACACACACACAAACACACACACACAACTTGTAAATGAATACTTCATAGGTAACATTATTTTTAAACAAGCCAGTCCTTATTTGTTTGCATACAGTTAAATGGTTTAAAGTATTGCAACTTAGCATTATTAATTCTATTTAGCTAAGATTAAAGTGAAGTATCAAGTATTCCCACCAAACACATATAATTTGCACACAGCTGTATATGTTTCAAATAACTAATAATAATCCTTATTAAATGATTGAACAGTTGTATTGAACCTATAAATGGGACCCTAACAGTTACTACCACTCTAGGTCAGAGTAGACCTGAAAATAAAGATAATGAAGAGGTACTCAACATTTCCCAAACTCCAAGACAAGAGCCACACTATCAAATGCTGTTTAGAATCATACTCAGGATACAATTTCAAGTACTGCTATCTAATACTAGTAATTCTATCAAATATTAATCATTTGTTTGCACACAGTTTAAATAATTTCAGCTATCTCAGCACACCACCTTCTAACATCTTAAAGATAAAATAGAGTTGTTTACTTTTTTGTCACAAGAGCAATTGTCAGGACTATTGTATAAATGCTAAGGCTTCTCAAACCATCTGTCTAACCCAGAAAAGCTTTTCAAACCATCAGTGTAACCCAGAAAAGGCCAAGGTGGAGTGTTAACAGGTCACAGACTGCTCCGCTACCAGGATCTTCAAGCATTATGAATCACCACTCATTACCAAAAGGTGGTACATTGGGTAAGAAGGGGAGAGGAGGGGGTCTGACCACTCAGTAGAAGTGCAGTCAGCATATTCTACAGCCCTAGCCAACAGGGTGGGTGTGCAAATTATTAGTATTAGATTGAAATAATTGAAACAATATAACTCTGAAGAAATCATTTGTATTAAGGATAGTTACTTGAAGATATAATTGCTTACTAAGGATTATTATCATTATTATTAGTTCCAAGGAGCACACAATAGGTTTCCAGCCTTTTTTTCATATGGGCATTTTTATTGATAGTACACACATGAAACTCTAGTCCCCTTTGAAGTAATCTCCTCCGGCTGCAATGCACTTGTTGTACCATTCCAACAACTTCTGGAAGACCACATGGAAGTCTTTTTGTGTGAGCGTGTCAATGACCTTCACCACAGCCTCTTTCATCTCCTCAATTGTCTCATAATGACAGCCTCTAAGTTTTTCTTTGAGCTTAGGGAATAACAAAAAGTCACAGGGAGCAAGGTCTGGACTATAGAGAGAGTGACAAACTGTCTTGATGCCCATCTTGGTCAAAGAGTCTGTGACTAGGATGCAGTTGTGGACTGGTGCATTGCCCTGGTGGAAATGCCACTGACCCGATTTGAAGAGTGCTGGCCTCTTCCCTAGGAATCTCTTCCTGAACTCCCTTAAAACCTCAACATAGTATTCCTTGTTGACTGTCTGTCCAGTGGGAACCCAGTGCATGTAGATCATGCCAGTGCTGTGATAAAAAGGGATCATCAAAAGTTTGTTGGTGGATTTGCTCTGTCTGACATTCTTGAGTCTGGGAGAGCCAGCATGCTTCCACTGGAAATTCTGTTTCTTGGTCTCTGGGTCATAGCAGTAGATCCAGCTTTCATCACAGGTCACCAGAGCATCAAGAACTGCAGGATCTGAATTGATCAGCTCGACCATCTCCCTGCTGTCTTTCTTTCTGATCTTCTCTGAGCACCCTTCGTGCAAATCTTCCACATATTCAGTTCCTCGCAAATAATTGTATGTACAGTTCCCACACTGACATCAAACTGTGCACTTATTGTCTCTATAGACATACGACAGTCCTTACCCATGAAATGCTTTATTTGGCCAATCAACTCTGGTGTTCTGACTTCCTTAATCCTCCCACACTTCTCATCATCCCTCACAGACTCCCTGCCTTCCTCGAATCTCTTATGCCCCTCAAAAACTCATGTTTGATTTATGCAAGATGGTCCCAAAGCAGGCTAAAGCATTCCATACATTTCTGTGGCATTTTTCCATGTTTAAAACAGAATTTTATTGCATCTCATTCTTCTAAAGTGTCCTGACATCCAGATTGCATTTTTTAAAATTCACCAGCTGTGACAATCAGGCTTTAGTAGGGTGTGTTCCAATTGCTGCTGTAGCTGTTCATTTGAAGCTGAAATCATAAAAATTGGTCAGTCATCTCATAAGATGTATAGCAATAACATCAGTGTTATTGCATCAGGCACAGTTGAATTTCACTGACATAGAAAATAATAACCAGCAATTGCACAAGCTACCAGACTCTGGTCTCTAGTTGAAGTCTCTGCCTTGTCAGCTGTACTTAGAATACACAGATTGTATCCCCAACAGAGGAGTAAGACACGACCATCAAAAAAAAAAAAAACAAGTCCTAAGTATAACACTAAACTACACCTGGTGATGAAGCTCCAGTTCTGGAGCTCCAGGAAGTGTGATGCATCCATTGCAATTACTCCCAAATCCACTCTGACCCAAGTGATAATATATGTAAAAGTTCTATCTATGGATTAAATAGATCCATTTGAAAATTATTAGTATTAAATAGGAATACTTGAAACCATATAATTGTATACAATCAAATGATTATAGACAAAAGAAATGAAATTAAAAAAATACAGTGGGATATTGAAATATAGTTATGACGGTAATCAAGAATTTAGAAATCAAATTTCAGCATTTTACAATAATCATCAAGGTATGCCAACAGCACAGCTTCCCTTGATTCTTTCTCACCATCTATCCTTATCAGTCATTGCTCTTGGCAAGTTCTCTAAACAGCTTCAAGTCAATTTTCTGCAGGCAACAAGAAGCATCTGTCTACGTGAATTCTGATGAACAGAGTTCATGTGTTTTAACCAAAATAACTCAAAAGGAGTTAAATAAATAAACCAAACCAAACCTTAAGTTATCAACTCATTGTAGAAGTCACTGCTCTAATGTGCAGAATAAACAACAATTATAATAATAACACTTACCAGCTCAGTGGTCCCAACTAGCATCCAGCTGGCAGATAAAATGGGTTGTAACTCAATACAGTCTCTGTGTCATAACTGAAACAAGCCGATATTTATATAAACCAATATGTCCATTTCTGGGCCAGCAACTAATCACCGTCCAGGGAATGCGCATAATAAAATGCCCCAATGACCATAAAATCTCTCCTTCCTCAGAGTTCTGGAGAGCTCACTTCAACTCATAACTCGACTGGTTACACGAATGAGTGCTGACTCATATCTACCAAACTCAACAATTTTGACATGGTGCTGTGAACATGCTCCAGCCTGGCTGATTGGGAGAGCACATTTATCAAAGCGGGCATATCTGCTGCCTCAACCAAGATTTATGTGTAGACATTCTCTTGCGAGATCACAAGGGACAGTTTCCATATGCTGGACCGTGCAATGTTCAAGGAGCTGGGCATCAAGATTATAGGCGACATACTCGCCATACTAAAGTTAATCAAGGAATACCCAGTATCACCAACTAGTTATATAAAACCACCAACTGCAAAGCTTCCTCAACTCAACTCAGAAATGAGCCCACAACAGTCCCAGAAATTCAGGATAGATTAAGATGTGTTCACAAAAATGACTAATCTCCCTACTGCACAGATCAACATCCAGCTATACAACTGCACTGACAAAGCCATCCAGAACTATATCATCAACACCTACCCTAATTTTTTCAACACAAACCCTAACAAACTACTTGATATGCTTGAGGTCTTAGTCATGTGGAAATTAAATCACAGGATCTCATTTTCACCGCTTGTACAAAGTGATAATGAGTCCATTCAAAATTACCTGATTCAGCTGCACTCAGGAGGATGGGATTGCAACTTCATATGCCCCAATTATGATCATGATCTATCCAATGTATACATCAAGGGCCAGTTCATCTAGGGTATAGCTAACAATGTGCTACAGGCAGATATGCTGGCTAAAGCAGGGTCGCTGAAGACCCTGGAGAAGAACATAAGTCCCACCAAAGCATTTGAAATAGCCATATGAGACTAAAACAAGATCTCCAGCATCTCAGACATAGCAGGGCTTCGGATGTCAGTGTATAAACAACAAAGACAGGTCAATAACACAGCCTGATCTACCACTTTTCACAACCACAGAAACAGCATGATGGAAACAACCCCAATGAAATGTATGTAGAGGTTGCAGTGTCAAACATGCAAAGTGTGTGGGAAGCAAAACCACTTCATGAGGGTCTGCCAGTCAAAGAGCAATGAGAAACAAGGCACCATACAATATCCTGAGGACGAGGAAGACACCATAGATGCCCTCATTGTACATATGATACTCAACCCAGCAACTGATACCTATAAGCCAAGCAATAACAACAGCTGCGAAGAGACAGAAGCAACATTAATCCCATTTTTCACATGCCTGGATCCAAGACAGGCCAGGGATATCTCCACTTCCTGCCCCAACAAGCTCAGAATCTACCCTGATAGTGGTGCAACCATATGCCTTGATGGGCCAAAACACTTGTAGCATTTGGTACTCTCAAAGAAAATGGTGCACACTGTCAGAGTATTCTCCTTGGTGTGTCAAGTTGGGAAAAGAACCACAAAGCAGGTGCTATATATATGCAGGAAAGTACAGGTAATATACTTCAGCAAGGCAGCTTACATTGATGTTGGTATATTACCTGCATGCTTTCCCAAACCCATGGCATTACTACCGTCAGTAACATGCAATGCCATACATCCAGATCCCCAACATCATAAAATAGATCCACCAGTAAATAAACACAATTTCGGTTATCATAAGACCCCTCCGAATCAGTGTTTAATAATAGTAGGAAATTCCCAGCAATGTCCACCCCTTCAGCCAAAATTCCCCTCTAAGAAGGTTCAACCCCCAAAGCCAAACATAAACCTATTCCAGTACTGTACCACTACAAGGAAAAAATAAGAAAAGCCCTTTGGGAAGATGTCAAAAGAGGCATCATCACTCCAATACCAATTGGTACCCTCACTGATTGGTGCACCACCATGGTCATTATCGCAAAGAAAAATGGAAAACCAAGAAGGACAATAGACTACCAGCATCTAAATTCCCAATGCAAATGGGAAACACACCACAACAGCTCACCATTCTAACTTTCACTACAGATACCACCAAACACAAAAAAAACGTCATGGATGGCTATCACTCAATCCCCCTAAATGAGGAATCAAAACCACATACAACTTTCATCACTGAGTGGGATCATTTTATGTATCTCAGAATGTCTCAAGGATACCCCACTGAGAAATCTCCAGTGTGTTGTCCTGATGGATGGTGCACTGTATTTGCAGGCAGCAGATTCTGCACCAATGCAAAGTGCTGATATGCACTCATCAAAAGCAAAGCAGCTGTAATCAACTGGTCACTAGAAAAATGCTGCATATTCATCATGAGCTGCCCAAATGTAATAGTAGTAACAGACCATCAACCATTAATAGGAATATTTAGTGACAGGGACCTTAGCAAAGTACTCAATCCATGCCAGTTTAGACTGAAGGAGAAATGTCTCAAATATTCCTTCAGTATCCAACATTGCCAAGGCAAGTGGCACAAAGGTTCCAATGCCATCTCCCACAATTGAGTGGCCACAGTAGAAACCCTTATTAGCCTATGCCCTACACACCCATCTTCCAAAGATGTCCACCTCTTGGACAATATAGATGCCACAACAGAATTAGCCACCATCCAAGCAACAATGAATACCAGTGACAATAATGCTGCCATGACACCTGACTACATTCAGGCATTGGGCCAAAATGACCAGAGCTACACAAACCTTATAAACTCCATCTATCAGGAATTTCCTTCCAAACACTTTCATACTGAACTGGACATCCGTGACTTCTGGGAGGTACGAGACTGACTCAGCACTGAGAGAGGCCTAGTGTTAATGGACAGAAAAATCGTTATACCTAAATCCCTCAGAAGAAAAGTACTACATAGTCTGCACTCAGCCCATCAAGGTGTGGATGGCATGAAAGCTCATGCTAACGACACAGTTTTTTGGCCTGGCATGAAAATGTTCATACATAACTTTAAAGAGAAGTGCTCAATTTGTGCAACGATTGCCCCAAGCCAGACATGGGAATCCATTACCATGTCTCCATTCCTGGAATGACTATTCCAACAAATAGCAATGCATATATTCCACATTGGTCACATTGTGTACCTTGCCTGACAGGCTCATTTTGTACCACCTAAAACCAGGTCATACCACCACATCCAAATTGATGTCCATCTGTCAACAGCTGTTCCAAGCATATGGCATGCCAGATGAACTCGGCAACCCACCTTTCACCTACAGCATATTCCAGGAATTCTTTCAGATGTGGTGTGTGAAGCACAGACTGTCTTCTGTCGCATACCCCCTTAAAATTTCTTAAAATCCATCACATTTATGCTTAATTCTTTTACTGAAATCAATGAACAACCATAATTCAACAACAATTCCAAAAACTGAAATCATGTTTGTAGCATAAAAGGGAGGAATCTCTGTATCATAGTGGATAATGTGTTGGACTGTGACATGATAAGAAGTGAATTCAAACTCCAGTTGCTCTATTTTCGAACTAATAACCTTAGAAAAGGCAGAAACTCCTTTATCCCTTCAACTATGGGTTAAATAGTACTATTACTGTTTTTCTACTAGGACGACTTTGGCAGTAAATAACCTATGATGGTTGATAAGCCATTAAACAAAGAAATGAAACTAAACTTTGAAGCACACTAAACTCCACAAATAACTTCTCAGTTCACTTTCAACAATGAAACCTTTACAGAAAATTCTGCACCCACTTTCTTTAAAGTTAATTCCAGTATCCCTTTATCAATTTTGAGGTAGGCTAAAAAAAGACATTAGCAACTCTTCATAATCATACTATCCTTTTTCAGTATTTACAAAGATTACCTAAGTAAATCTTGTTTAAATTCTAACTGAAGCTATTTGCACTTACTTTATACTAATACCCTTTAGAAAAGCATGAATTTATCACTTTCACACAGTTATAAGAAAATATTATAATAAATATGGCACAGCAAACTAGGTAAGTAACCAGTCTAAGAGAAAGACAATTCTAACTTACAAAATTAAGTGGATGTAAAACTCTAATTCTACACAATAAAAATAAGATTTAAATAAATAGAAAAGACTACTTGCCATAGAAATTATAGCACTAGAAACCAAAGATACAAACCTATACTCCACATGAAAAGGTTATATTAATAGTAGTCATTTACTAAGCTTAGCATAGTTTGACACAAGGCTAGAAGTATAAGGCACCAAGTGAGAATCAAACTCACAAACAATAACATTGTTTGGTTTGGTTTTATGGCATATCAAGCATTGTAGGTTATTCAATACCAAATCCTCTTTATACATATATATTAAATATATGATTTTTAAACACATTTTGTCAATACCATTTTTAAACAAGCCTGAGCTCATTTTTTGTACACAGTTAAATAGTTTCAAGTATTGCTATCTAATGGGAATCATTCTATTTAGGATTAATAATTTGCTTGTACATAATTAAATGGTTTAATTTATTGCTATGTAACTGTCACAATTTAACATCAGTCATTTGTTTGCATACAGTGAAGTGGTTAGAAGTATTGCTATTTAACACTAATCATTCAATTCAACATTACTCATTCATTTGCACATAGTTAAATGGTTCCAAGTATAGTTATGTAGCACAAACAATTCAATTAAATATCAGTCATTTGTTTTCACATAATTAAATGATCCAACAGTTCTATTTCTAACAATTCAATTTCGCATAAATCAACAAAGTTAAACGGTTCCAAGCATTGCTATGTATAATTAACAATTCAGTTTATCATCAGTCATTTGTTTACACACAGTTAAATGATCAAACAGTTCTATTTCAAATAATTCAATTTAACATAAGTCATTTGTTTACACTCAGTTTAAATGTCAAACAGTTCTATTTGACCCATAGATAGGACCCTATCAGGAGCTTCCACTTCTGGCCAGAGTGGACCTGAAAGTGACGACAATGAAGCACTAGCATTACTGGAGCCTCGCCATTAGATTATTCAGTATCATTTTCAGGAAACTCATTGAAGAGAAAGTCTTCCCTTCTGCAAAAATACAGTTGGTGTATTCTAAAGCCACAGCTGACTTGGCTATTGTGGTTTGGTTAGTTTTACAGCACTTTACACAAATACTCTTAGGAAAGGCATGAATTCATTACTTCCCCACCCTCGAACATACATTCAGCAGCTATGTGAGGATACAGGATGTTGTCCTGAAGACCTGCCTAGGGCGATGAACGATAGGGAGGAGTGACGAGAGAGGGTCAGGGATATCCGTGCTACCAGCGCGACATGATGATGATGATGATGATAATTGTTTACAAAGGATTATTATTAGTTACTTGAAAAACCATGTAACAGTACAATCCAATGATTATTATTAAATAGGAAAAATTACTTGAAATTATATGATTGGGTATAAATTATAAGTATTAAGAATAGTTACTTAAAACTATATGTTTCCTAATGATTGTAATTAGTTACTTGAAACCAAATAATGCTTGGGGAAAAAAGACTGACTTCAGCATTAATTAACACAATAAGAGTTAAACCAACCAAACCAAACCTTTACATATGAAAAAACTGGAAAACCTGCTTTTATTTCACTCTTTCAAGTACTGCTTAATTAAAACTATTCAACTTACAGTGAATTCAGTAGCTGAGTGTCATAAGAAAATTTAAACATAAAATACAACATAAAAGTTTCTGTTATAATAACAGCAAAAAGATTTGTTTACATTACTAACAGCACAAGTAAATAGTAGATGCAAAAATTATTTACCGAGTAACCAAGCAAACCATTTTACATGTCCTACTAAAATGGTGCTGTATTCTGGTATGACAAGAGCAGTTCAAAATAGCTTTATATTTAAAATTGGCACTTTAACTACTACATATTAACAAACATAAAATGCAGGGTTAATAGTCATACTGGGAAAAGAAGTGGATACAAAGAGTCTAATAGAGCACATATGAGTGCACTTGCATACATACATGCACACTGTACATTAAGCTGACATTTCATATCAGCTGAACTAATTCTTCAGTAAGGTTAGAGGATAACTAGAAATAACCAAAACTACCATTTTTGGGATGAGTGGAAGGACTCTGTGTATGAAAAATTCAAATGTCAAAATTTGTAAAATAAGCCCAATCATTTCACTACTATTTTTAATATATTTGTCAAATTGAAGAGACCTTATAAATCCAAGATCCCTGCTCTTTGATTTATTCAGTCATTAATTCTAATCATAGATTTATGCATATATATCTGATACACATCTAAATATTAGACAGAAAAGCAGATATTCTTGAAATAATCACGCTTCTTTAGTATGAACTACTGCAAATGTTTTAGTAGTCTGTTCTCTATGAGCTAACCACTCAATTTACAAGGATTTATTAAAACATAAATATATGAATTCACATCAGAGGTTTCAAGCATCCTACTTCCTTACATGAAACACAAACATGTTTTATTTGAACCAACAGTAGCATATGGACATAATAAACAGTTTGAGAATCAAATTCAGTCTCCTGGCAATAGGAAACAGACATCACCCCTCTTCTAACATTCATTACCATAATAGAGTATGCCACCCAGGTCCAGTAAACAAGTCTAAGATGCATGTACTATTCCCATAACAAGCTGAGACATGTCACAATACATTCTAGTACCATCAAAATTCTACAGCTGATTAAATGTCATAACTAATGACATGTCTTCATGCTTGTCATTTGATGAATATGTTTCAATTTAATTTATACAAAATACTTATTTCATAATAATCATCATAATCATGAGACTATTTTCAAAGTCTATAAACTTCTTTAGTTAACCTCAAAAACAAAGAAGGAATACTAATATTTTTTTATTTATAGAAATAAAAAATAATTCTCTTCTTCTTCTTCTTCTTCTTCTTCTACGACAATATCATTAAACACATTTTTTCCCAGTAGAAATCTGGGATTTTATCATTCATAAAATCAAACCATTGTTATTGAGAAAGAGCACTTCCAAGCCACATTCCTATAGACACAGACATCATTGATCAGCTCTGAAATTAAAGACCTAAGTTCTGTACAGTGTAAAAAGATTTGAAACAGTAACCATCACAACTGTCAGAAAACAAATGAAAAGTAACCTATACATTTATACAGAAATTGAATAAATAAATAAATAAATAAATAAATGAAAGATTCTCTAATCTATCTATATTAATAAATAGGAAGATTTTGCTTGTGTCTCCTCCACAGAAAGTCAAATTGTTTGATGTACAACTACCAAATTTGGTATGCATACTTCAATAAGTATGCATGCACAGAGGAAAGCTCTAATCTTAAAAAATGTTGTTCCCTCTCATCCAGAGGGGTTCTCTTCTAATAATCAGTGGTCAGCCATATCGCTGCAAGATATAGCAAATCATTCAGAATTTAAATTTCCAAAATTTGAAAAAAAAAATTTAATTGTCTTGCTAAAATAATTATTTATACTTAATTAAACATTACAAATTTGACTTATAGGTAGTTCTTCAAACTGTAGATATGAAATAATTACACAGCATTATTGCTTAATTAGGACAAAAAATCTAAACAAAAACAAAATGTGTTTAAAATCTTGTTTGTGTCATTCACAGAATTAAAAACATTATTCTATAAAACTTCATGAATATTTTTACAAAACAATAACAACTTCCTAAGATAATATGAAAAATATCCCTTTTATGTTATGTGGATTTATCTTTTATGAACTCACTTATTTTACTGTCACAATAAATAGCTACAATTCAAGTTTGGACAACTTACCTAGCATAGACAAGTACTTCAGCTAGTATTTTTATAAGTTTTATTCTTTTTTTTTAAATAGAAAACAATTTAATGCTAATTTACAATAGCTCTTATCTATCTTATATAAGTGAAAAGATGAACTGATTATGCAGTAGTGAAGTTTAGTCTCTCTCTCTTATCCCATTAATTGGTAATTATATAATGCCAATAAAAAAATTGAATTACATCAACTAAAAAGAAAAAGATACAATAGCATACAAAACATCCCCACTTACCTCCATTCATATCTAATATTACAGTATTATGGAGTTAGACGAAATACAAGTACTAGTAGTCTACATAAGTTTGCAAGATACTTCAAATATAAAATCCAGAACATATTTTTAAAACTATTTTTGGAGGAAAAAAAGAGAAGTGAGAATTTTATATATCATTAAATACAGTATATCCAGATAGTAAAGCAATGAAGGGAAAAACTTTAGCTACCAGTTACTTACAGGGGAAAAATATTAATCCAAGTAACTCATCACAATGACACTAGTTTTCTGCAAACTCTGCATCATAATGTAAGCAATCATCAAAAAGTAGGTGGTTCAGATAAACTCAGTAAAATAACCTGATTCTATTTGTTCATTATTTCAATAGCTGATTTCTAAAACAAATAATGAGAATTTTATTTCTTCATTCAAACTTGTTTATAAATACAAGAGAACATAGTTACTTAAATCCCTACTAACAAGGGCAGTATGTGACACAAGGTCAATTTCTTAAAACTGAGTGTAGCTGGTCTGAATTTAGTTTACCTTCTCTGAGACCAATTGTCATATCTAGGCTAAAAACCCAGTTTACTCATCTATTTACCTATAGCTGAGTGAGAGAAGAGGTGAATTTATGCCTGACATTCTCAAAGGCATTATGCCATTAGCCTTATTCAGGATTTGAATTTGGTTCATTGAGTCAATTTCATAAATACAAATGTAGTAATTTTTGTTCCTTGTTGGAAACTACTAATGTAAGAGCTATGATGCTCTGGACATGTTTATTACAAATTTTTTTTTTTTTTTTTTTTTCATCATACAACGTGTGGAAGCACGTGCGATACCGTAGCCTCATCAGCCGCCATCCAGGGTGATAACACAGTTTCGGTAGCTTAAGGCGGTACTGCCACACCTGGCGCTACCGAGCAGCTTTTGCCACCGGCTAGGGTATTTAAAAAAAAACAAAAACAAACCTATGTATACATAAGATCAACTAAAAGCGGACATTACATTAGACGTTCGTTCATCTTCATTTTGGTGCAGTTTGTGATTTAAAAAAGCGTTTACTTACGGCCGTTAGATGTCATAGCAACCGTTTCCTGACTCTGCGTAATTACACGAGAATGGTGGTTACACGTGTATAACATTCGTGTTGAAATCCTTTCTATATCCGTTATCTTTTCGATTCGTTTTCTTTCATTTATGCGTTACTGCCCAAAAGCACTCGAGACAAACGTTATATATAATTCCGCTAAAAGATATTATTTGTTGATCAATGGGCCCTCAAGATGGGTGGTGAGTAAAAAGAAAGCTCGTGGTCTAAGTTAGTCCAGGTAGCTATCTTATTACCTTTGGGCCACTAAATTCTTGGCTTGCAAAAAATGTCTCCAGGACGCTGATGGTCAGCAATGGGCTTGTGAATACTGTGGGGGTAAACCGGACTCATAGGCCCATCAATCGATTTACATTCTCCGGCAGGAGAATTACGTTCTTCGCACCAGCGCGCCTTGTGGATTCGTGTTCCTCGCAAGCTGTTGAATTTTCTACCGCAATCACACGTTGTAGCCGGGTACATATCCAGATCGTTACCGTAGGAGCAAGTAAGATGGGTGATATATTCTCCCTCCCCGCTACAGACACCCTGAGGGCATTTTTCTTTCATTGTATTATCCATATTTGTTAAAATTCCTGTCTTTACAGGATGTCACTCCAACTTTCTGAAGAGTCACTTTGTCTTTCCAAATCACAATATATAGTAAAATTGTGGTTCTCTTAGGGGTCAATCAATTGTAATGAATTTGGTGCTTGTATCTAAATTTACTTGAGAGAGTGTGTTTGATCTCATCTGTTACACATCTGATATGTCCTGGGCAGGGATATATTTAATCAAAGTAGCTGAATGGTTTGGCTACTGTAACAGGTGTAGTACAATTGAGCAGGTAGGTAATCATGCTAGTACTAGACATGTGTTCATACCAACACGAGATGGTCATAGTCAATGTACCACTACATTGGTCTGTATTTATGGCTGACACCAGCCAATCATATTACTGTGAGGTGGGAGAGACCCCAGGTGTATGCATATTCATAATATCACCTCCCTCTAAACTAAATTTTCCCATGAAATTTAGCTTCAATATTTTCACTTTTTCGGGTCTGGACTTGAGCTGTTGATTTTTTCCCTAAGTCTTTTTCACCTTAATCCTCCTTGCAGTGGTGGTGCTTGACACACTAGTACCTCTGGCTTTGAGGTCAGGTATACATCCATTTGCGAACGTTGACTTACTGGAACAGGAATTTTGAATGTGTCATACAGGACTTCCATTGGAATCTCTTCAGTATTTTCCATGACCTCTGTAGTGTATCTGGGTGTCAATTGATTCCAATACCTTTTGCACTGAAATTTTTCAACTTTTATGTCATATGACCTGTCCAATTCTTTTGGTTATTGTTCCCTCCTCCCAATACACTTTTCCAGCAACAGCCTGTCAAGTACAGAGTGTATTTTTCTCGCAAACATTAACTCTGCTGGCGATAAACCTGAACTCATATTTGGATTTGGCGTGATTCTATATACTGCCAAAAATTTTGGGATACTTCTTTCATTCACACTTTGATTTTTCCTCAAAGCTCTTTTGAAAGTGTCCACGAATTTTTCCACCTGTCCATTCGATCTTGGATGATACACTGCCATTGTCACATGATCAATGGACAATGATGTACAGAATTCCTTGAATTCTGTTTCCATAAACTGCATTCAGTTGCCACTGACTAAAGTTTGAGGGATTCCAAAGTGACTAAAAATTTCATTAAGTGCATTTATTGTATTTGTTGCAGTCAGATGTCTACACTTAACAATTTCTGGCCACAATGATTTGGTAATAAGATCCATTTATAGAAAATACTGAAGAGATTCCAATGGAAGTCCTGTATGATGCATTCGAAATTCCTGTTCCAGTAAGTCAATATGCAATCGGGTCCATGGGACATCAATTTGCCATAGTTGAATCTTTACCAGTGGATCCCTTTCTGCCAGTTGGCATCCTCTGCACCGTTTCACCAAATTTTCTATGTCTTGGTCCATCCTCGACCAATAAGTATAGCCTCTCATTAGAGATTTTATTCTCGATATCCCTGGAGGCCAAAATTAAATTCTTTCAGAATTTTCTTTTGCAGAGTATATGACATTACAACTATCTGCATATGATAATACCTGTTCACAGATTGAGAAAGGTGACTCACTAATTCCTTTTATTGTTTTCTCATTCAACCAGACTTGCTTTTTCATTTTTTTAATGAAATCATCCTTCTCCACATCCTTTTCCATGTCTTCAAGAGTAACCAGTAGTTCTCTAATCGTGTTGCATAACAGAACAGACAATTCACTTTCATCTCTTAGTGCTGCTATTACTGTTTCCTCCAATGGTTCCGTATATTTAGGTATTAGTCTCGACAACCTTTTAAAATTGTAATTCAATAGAATAACACCCCAATGCCATGTGAGTTGGTATGTCTTTTTTCAAACCAAATATTGTTAACAGCAGTTTGTGGTCTGTTTGCAGAGTAAATTCTCTTCCATATAGGAATCTGTGAAATTCTTTTACCACATAGATTATTGCTAAACTTCCTTTTTTGATTTGACTGTAACTTTGTTCCGTGAGCAGTAACATTCTTGAGGCATGTGCTGTTGGCATTGTAGATCCGTCCTCGAATTTATGAAGTAATACCACAACCACTCCATAATCACTAGCGTCTGATACTACAATGATTTTTCTCTTCAGGTAGAAATGCACAAATGATAGGTCTGCTAATAGACAGCTCTTTATTTTTTTAAAAGCGTGTTCGTATTCTTTCGACCATATCCACTTTGCACCCTTTTTCACCACATTATCTAAGGGCCCTCTCATATCATACATTTTTGGGATATAAATGCTGTAATAACTTCCTAATCCCAAGAACACCAGGAATTTAGCCACATTATCAGGTGCTGGCATATTTTTTATAGCCTCAGCCCTTTCTGGATCCAGTTTTCTTCCATCACTGTCAATAATCTGCCCAAAATATTTCATGTTCTTCATGAAGAACTCACATTTTTCAGCACCCAGATTGAAAACGTTTTCTTCAATTCTCTGAAATACAGCTCTAATATGCATTTTGTGTTGGTCCACGTTTTCACTTTTAATCAAAATATCATCAAAGAATATGATTGCATACTCCATCCTCCATTGTGTCCATTATTTGCTGGAATAGGCTTGGAGCGACCTTCAATCCAAAAGGAAGACGATGTAGTTTAAAAATTACTTTATGCGTGTTTATTGTCAGGTACTTGTTTATTGTCAGGAACATTCTTCACTGACTTTTGCCTGAAGGTAAGTCTCAGAGAAGTCCAACTTTGAAAACACTCTACCGCCATTTAACTTGGTGAATCTATCCTCCGGAGATGGTAGAAGGTACACATGGTCTTTCAAACAATCATTTAAGACAGTTGAAAAGTCAGCATACACTCTGATTTTTCGGTTTTTCTTTTTTATATATACAGTTGAAGACACCCAATCCGAGTAATTGACTTTTGAAATGACACCAATTTTCTCCAACCTTTCCAGTTCCTCATTTATTGAGTCTAGTGCCAAAAATGGTACTTTCCTCTTTGACTGGCTTCACATTTTCTTTTAATTCTAACTTGACTTCTGTTTTTGTGCAAGCCCTAGTCCTTCTGAAAAGACACAAAGGAATTTGTTCTTCAAACCCAAAATAAATCTTTCTGTTTGTTTTGACTTTTATGACATCAACTTTATTAAAGAAAGAATCTATTGGCAATTCTCATAAGTTAAACAATACAATCCAGTCTGTACCAAAGAGATTCACTGAACCAGGGAGCACATACACTTTTGATTTGTGAATTTTTCCAATGAACAAAATGTTACATTCTAATTCACCTCAAAGCTTAAGTCTTTTTTAATTTTGTCTATGTTAGTCAACGGTGAGCAAACGATTTTTTTCCATGTTTGCTCATTTATTACCGAGATGTCACAACCTGAGTCGAGTAATAATTTTACAGTCTGCCCATTTATTTTTACATTGACGAGTTTTTTTCTTTGACCCTCTTCAATTTTGTTTTTGAGACTTTCTTTTTGTTTCTTTTTTTTGTTTGGACCAACAGTGGGAACTTCTATGGCCAACACATCTACAACTGAAACATATTTTATCCCTAAAGAAACAATCCTTCTTTATATGCTGTCCTCCACAGAAACTGCATATAAGTTTTCTTTCTTTATTTTTTATGCACTCCTGTTTTCTTACAGTTGTACTTGTGAAATGCTCTTTTCCTCAATCTGAGTATTATCTTTTTTTAATGTTTATTAATCACTGACATTCTTCAGTCACTTTTTGTAGCGCAATATTCGGATCCTGTTTCATGATAGTGAGGATACTTGATCTAATTTCTTTGTCTTTCAGTGCTGTTAGACTTTGCACAAAAATTAGACACTTGAACATGTTGCTTGATAATTCCTTTAATTTAAAAGCCTCAGACTGAGCGTGAACCAGACCTGCATAAGTGACATAATCATCATCCTCTTGTTTTACGATATTTAGACACTTGTATCGTGTATGAAAAAGACTATCTCTTTTATGAAAAATTTTCAACAAAATTTCTACTGTTTTGCTGAATGTAATTTCCACTGGCTTCAATGGTAGGATGAGATTTGCGTATTTAGTGTTTTCCTCTGTTCCTAATTTGTGCAACAGAGTAATTTTTTCCTCATCAGACCATTGTTCGCATCTTTTCATAAATATTGCGTCATACCTATGAAAATAAGCCGGGAATGTTGAACCACTGTCAGGGTCGTATTTAAATTCAGAGAGTGAATTCAAAATTCCTTCAGCAGAAAAAAATCTAGATCCTGGTTCTTTTGTCGTCCTAGATAATACACCTTCCAAAAGTCTTTATTGTCTTTTGCCTTTACTGACTTTTCAAACCTTTCTTCTTGTTGGAATTGTTGCTGTAAAGTGGCTTGTAGCACCTTAGTTAATTCTGTAATTTGTTCCATTCTGCCAATGTCTCCACAAGAAAAAACATTTGCTCCAAATTGTATAGACAATAAAATTTTTCTAAGACCAAACAAGAGGGGAGAAAAATTTTTTACTTTCTGTAAGTGTCGAACACGTCTTTCTTCTAACGTTCCTCATTAGTAAGCATTGTCAACTGTATTTTTTTTGCCAATTAATCTTTTTTTCTCCATCCTCTGTTGCCAACTGTTTTTGTTGGTGTTTGTTTTAACTTGTGAGGTCATTCCGAATCTTCATCACCAACTGATATATCCCAAGAAGGGATATATCAAATCAAAGTAGCTGAGTGTAGTACAATTGAGCAGGTAGGTAATCATACTATTACTAGACATGTGTTCATACCGACACAGGATAGTCAGAGTTAATTTACTAAGCTTTTTGCTTAGATGTAGCACAAGGCCGCATGAATGGGGCGCCCAATGAGAACAGGATAGTCAGAGTCAATATACCTCTAACACCAGCCAATCATATTACTGTGAGGGGGATCTTGGTGTATGCATATTCATTACATCAACATCATAGAAAATGCATGAAGAGGAAATAAATGGAAAGCTAATATACATTTCAGTAACAAAATATACTAAATTGAAATTTTAAAAAAGCAAGAGGATTCTGAAAGAGGAGAATTCACATCAAAATTGATAATATTGTGCCATATAGGAAAAATTAGAAATGCAATTTAAGACAGAAAAGAACAATTTAGAAAGACTAATTTACTTAAGACATGTTATGTATTTATCCAGCTACTATACCATGAGTAGGATGTGATACAAGGTCAATTTTTTAAATCAGAGTACAGCTAGTTTGAAACCAGAATTTTCCTAAAACTTTCATCATCATCATGTCGCACTGGTAGCACGGATATCCCTGACCCTCTCTCGCCACTCCTCCCTATCGGTCATCACTCTAGGCAGGTCCTCAGGACAACATCCCGTATCCTCACACAGCTGCTGAATGTATGTTCGTGCTAGTCGTCCTGCTTTTGCACGGCCATGTGTGGGGGTCCATAAGAGTACATCTCTTATGAGTTCGTCCCTGCTTCTCCAGCAGTGTCCTGCATGTCTGGTTTGTCTAACTTGAATAGTTTTCATGATAGGAGGCAGGTGGCCGTACAGTTGGTGTCTTGTGGGGTGTTGTCGCCAGGACTTGTTCGAGATTGCACGCAGCATTCTTGTGTAATTGCCGTCTAGCTTCTTCTCCAGCCGTTTTGTTAGCGTCCATGTAGTGCACCCGTATAGCAGTATCAATGTGACTACTGCCTGGAAGAAACTGCGTTTCATTTTATCGGTTAGGTCTGATTTCAATATAATCGATAGCCTATTGATAGCTGTCCATGCTTTCGTTAACCTCGTTTCGATGTCCTTTTCGGTTGATTCGACGCTGCTTCCTAGGTAAGTGAATATGTCTACTAGTTTAAAAGGGGTTCCGTCTAGAGTGGAGATGTCCCCCGTTTGATTATAGCACATATATTCCGTTTTGTGTGCATTAACATAGAGTCCTATGCCTGTGGCTGCTTGTTCCAAACTATGCAGTAGCGTTTCGGCTTGGTCGGGTGTATTTGCCAGTATCGCTATGTCATCGGCGTAGTCGGCATCGGTAATTGTTTTGCGGGGTACCTTCTGCTTCTTTTCTTCGTCAGCTCGAAGCCATTCTCTCTGATTTTGTCAATCAATGTTCTAAGTACGTAGTCTAGACAAATGATAAAGAGGTGCGGAGCCAGCGTGTCCCCTTGTAGTACTCCTGCTACAATGTATTTTCTTCGTCAGCTCGAAGCCATTCTCTCTGATTTTGTCAATCGATGTTCTAAGTACGTAGTCTAGACAAAGGATAAAGAGGTGCGGAGCCAGCGTGTCCCCTTGTAGTACTCCTGCTACAATGTCGAAGTATTCTGTGTCTCCATCTGGTGATCGTACTTTGACTCTGGTGTTTCTATAGAGAATCGTTATTGCTGCTACGGTTTCTTTAGGTATGCCGTACACTAGTAGGATTTGTTCCATCTTTCCTCTGTGAATGGAATCGAAGGCCTTGGTAAAGTCGACAAATATTAATGTCGCTTGTAGGTTTTTTGCCCGTACACCTTCAAGGATTCTACGGATGGTTAATATTTGTGAGGTCGTGGAGCTATTTCTTCGGAAGCCATTTTGGTTTTTCCTAAGTATGTTGTCGATTTTGGGTTCTATGCGGTTTCGTAGTAGGGCATTGTAGATTTTGGTTGCTTATGCCTCGGTAGTTTTTGGCTAATCCGAGGTCCCCCTTTTTAGGGAAGGGGAGTATGCATCCCTTCATCCATCTATCTATCGGATTTTGATTGTATACTGCATTGCAGTGTCGGAGCAGTATGTCGTCGAATTGTCTGGTCTTCCATACTTCTGGGGGAATCTCGTCCAGCCCTGCAGCTTTCTTATTTTTAATTTTTCTGAGAACCAAGTCGAGTTCTTCTTGAGTGAACGGTCCTAGTTTAATGTCTAATTGTTTGCTAATTATTCTGGTGATTGGTTCATGTGTTATTTTCGGAGAGTTTCCTAGTAGGTTTTCGAAGTGCTGTTTCCACAGTTTTATTCTTTCTTGTGGGTTTGCTACTTTCAGTTTTGCTTTGGCAGTGTTCTTTCTTCTACTCACTTCGTTTATTGTTTGCCAGGCTATCCTAGATAGTCTATCTTCCACCGAGTCTCTAATCTTATCTATCTGATTTTGAATGTATTCTGTCTGTTCCTTTATATATATGCCTGCTAATTGATATTGTGCCTTTTTTAGTTTTAAGGCATTTGTGTTTGTTGGGTTTTTTTGATAATTTTTGGAGGCTGTTTTCACTAGAGCACGTTTTTCTCTCACCGCTAAAGTTTCCCATGAGACTCTATATTTAGTTTTGAGTTTTGTTGGAATGCATTTTGCTACTGCCTTGAGGTGCGCATTGACGAAATTTTCATATTCGTCGTTTGGTGTACTTTTTTCCGTCCTTCCTTGTAGTGTTTCGTATCTGTTTTTAATTCTAATACGTATTTATCTCTTATATCTCTGTTGTTCAAAAGGGCCCAGTCATAGTGTTTGTTGGTCGCTGTTCGTTTGGCGTTTTTTCGTAGGCTTAGCCGTATTTTCGCCATGACTATTCGGTGATCGGTGGACACACCCTCGAAACAGGAGTATGCCTCGCAATTCATTGCACTATTTTTCCATTTCTTGTTTATAAGAACATAGTCTATCTGAGCTTTAGTATTGTTCGCATACGTGTATGTCCATAGTTTGCCCTCCCTTTTTTGGTAGTTTGTATTGAGGCATGCTAATCTATTTTCTATCATGAAATCTGTTAGATGTTGCCCATTCCTATTTGACGTGTTGTGGAGGCTGTATTTGTTGTTTCCGTTTTTCCCGATTTGGGCATTCATGTCTCCGCCAATGACTAACATGTTGTGTTTCGGGATGCTACGCACTAATGAGGATAACTCATCATAGAAGGTGACTAGTTCAGTTTCTTCACTAACATTGGTAGGGCTGTAGCAGGAGATGATTGTTGCTCTGGGGTTGCCATTAAAAGTAGCTGCCATCATTCTAGGTTGTATTTTCTCAACGCTATTTAGCATTTTTAATGCTCTAGGTCCTATAAGCAATCCTACCCCTCCTACTGCGGCATTGACAGAGTTTTTCCATGCCGATACAATGACGAGCGACCATCCATTGCCAGTTTCGAGATATTTGATATCTTCGGTGTGCGTGTATCTGTGTTCTTGTATGCATATTATGTCAATCTTATGTTCTACGGCCGATGCGATTAGCTCTGGTAGTTGTCCTATTCTATTTAAGGTTCTTACGTTAAATGTCGCTATTTGTAGTGTTTGCTTGCATTTTAGTAGTTTTTGTCGTTTGAGCTCTGTAGCTGATTTTTCGAACACTGAGGCCAGGGCTCCAACCTCAGCAGGACGCGCCCCTTTTTTACCCGCGCAAAGAGCGATGCGGTTTGAGGGTGGGTCATGGTTATCTTTCGATGGCTGTTTTATTCTCTTCTATAGAAACCACTCTTATAGAGGAGCAGCAGTAGTTCCCCCGATCGAACTATCGATCCTGAGCATATGTAAAATACAGCTTGGCTCACAATATGAGACAAGGTAAAAATTCTCACTGTGCCGTAAAAAAAGTGATGCGCCAGAAGAGATTGACCTATGAACTGCATGATAGTTATTTCCGCTCGATGATGATCACACCTGCAATTCCAAAGACAGTGGATGTGACACATCCCAATGGCCAATAATCGAAAGAAAGCGCGCAGGTGTGCTCGGCTGATGCACCGGAAGAGAGTGACCTGTGAACTGCATGTCAGTTATTTCCGCTCGACGACGATCACACAGGCCATTCCAAATGAGCGGAAGTAACACATCCCAATCGCCTGAGATCGGAAAAATTGCAGAGGCATAGAGGCGTGTCTTTATCTCTGCGTGGGAGTTTGAAGGTAATATAAGGCCGACGAATTGAACAGAAGAAGACAGAGAAAAAAGGATCCCGCTGTTCACGAAACCTCTCTCGTCGTCACGCAGTTGTGCGTTGTCTCGGCCTTCATCTCCTGACATCGAAAAGTTCAAGCCTCATCGACGAACAAACTTAATTCCTCTTCTGACTGCTCCTACTTCACACAAGCGTCCGTCGAGAAAATAAATATTTATTGTTATATACAAATTCCGTGTTGTCGTTTGTTTGACCAGAGGGCGGAACGTAACATAGATCACATAAAGTCATCAAACTCACGTCCAGGACCTGTTTAGGTATTGAGTTTGTGGTCTTGGAACAGATTTCAGCCCTTGAATATAGCATTCAAACATAATTATAAGCAAAGAATGAGTTCACAAAATTTGTGTAAATAGCTTGAAATTAAGTTTAAGTTTTTTTCTTTAATTCTTATATAATTATTGAAGATTTTATTTACATGAAATTTTATGAGTAGATATATCTGTATTTGATCTATAAACTGTGTAAGTTTCATTGTTATACTGTAGTATTATAAGTTTTTCAAAGAAAAGTTGGCAAACATGATGAAACAAACATGAAATGAAGAGATAACAATGTGATGAGGTTGTTTCAAGCAAAGTCAAAGATGTGGTCAGAGAAAAAGCCTACTCACTACATTATCAAAGTTACAACTTTCCTGTAGAACTCCCTCAAAAAAAGCAAGATATGAAGTGGCATTTTCAAATTGATCAAGGAAAAATCTATTCTATGACAAATCATAGCTCATCCCCATTTCAAGAGAGAAAGGAAAGCAGGGTTTCACAAGCTCCAAAATTCAGATAATTGTCACTCTCATGGTAACCTCTTTTCAAAAATCCCCAACTCTTGTGTCACCATTTCTCACACCCACCACAAGAGTTCTTGTGAATGACTTTTTATTGTTGGTCACACAGCTGGTCACAAATGGTAGAAGGCAACCACTATATTACATCTACACATAGTGAAAAATGTATAAAATAATATATAAATCTTTTATGTATATACTGAATATTGTACAAGTTATAATTGAGTCAGCATACCAGTAAAAACTAAGCAGCAATTATTCAGAAAATCTAAAGATGATAATACAGAATGTCCCAAAAATCACTTAGGGATTTACAAATTTAATCTCTTTCTCTCTCTCTCTGAAACCAAAAATGGATACCATTTAAGTAGAAGTTTGCTTTTTTTTCAACTTCCACTGGGTAAATATTCTTTTAACATGAAAATAACAATAAATGATTAACAGAAATGTTATTTAATTTCTAAATGATCACATCATCATCAACATCATCATGTTGTGCCGCTAGCACGGATATCCCTGACCCTCTCTCGCCACTTCTCCCTATCGTTCATTGCTTCTGGCAGGTCCTCAGGGCTACATCCCATATCCTCACATAGCTCCTGTATGTATGTATGTTCAAGCTGGCCATCCTGCTTTTGCTCGGCTATATGTGGGGGTCCATAGGAGTACATCACTTATGAGCTTGTCCCTGCTTCTCCAGCAGTGTCCTGCATGTCTGGTTCATCTAACTTGGATAGTTTTCGTGATGGGAGGTAGGTGGCCGTATATTTGGTGCTTTGTGGGGTGTTGCCACCAGGACTTGTTCAATATTGTTCGCAGGCAAATATCACTGTTATTGAATAAAAGTAGCATTTAGGATAAAATGAGTATAATAAATATTTTGATTAGATTTGAAAAAATTAAATATATCAAAATAAATAAGAAATCTTGAGGCAATTAGCAAAATTAATGAGAGAATTACAACTTTTTGCAGAATGATCATACAACTTTTATGCTGGTTGGTAAAATATTACAAACATTTAAGTTTTAAATCTTTCAATAAAGATTAATAATAATATGCTAATTCACTAGATATCTTTTCAACTCATCTAACTCAAGGATAGATCCTGCAAATGCAAGGAGAAAAGGCTAGATGGAAACTACACAAGAATGCTACTTGCTATTTTAAACAAATCCTGGAAGTAGCACACCACAAAACATCAGTTGTATGGTCACTTGTCTCCCATCTCACAAACCATCCAAGTAAGATGAATAAGCCATGCTAAGTGTTACTGGAAAAGTAATGATTAACTCATAAGTGACATTATCTTATAGGCTCAGATTTAACCGACTAACAATGATTTACATACATCAGCACTCTGCTGAGACGGAATGCAGTCTAGAGGACTTGCCAAGAGCAATGGACAATAGGTACAGATGGTGAGAGAGAGTCAAAGGAGTTCATGCAATCAGTACAACTTGATGATGATGACCATCATTAATTAAATAATGTGATTAATAATGAGACACAGTGGAACATATTTTTACCAAATTAAATTTTTTGAGAAAATTCCTAAGCTTTTTAATGTTTAAAAATATCAACAATTACAAAAGTACTTTAATTTCTAATAAACAGCAAAAAAATATCAAAAACTATCAGTTAAAATAGGAGCGGAAAAGTTGAAAAGAGCAAAAAAATATCAAAAACTATCAGTTAAAATAGGAGCGGGAAAGTTGAAAAGAGCAAAATAAATATAACAGGCATATGTGATGATGTAGGGATCGTGATTTACTGGCACAAACTATTAAGCCTTGACTATACAGACACAAATGGTAGATGCATGGGCCAGAATTTGTCCCGAAGAATGAGACTCACAAAATTCACTGGGATTTTGAAATACATACAATCATCTAATCCCAGCCAAATGACCAGATCTAGTTTTAGTTAAGAAAAAAGAAAAAACTTATCAACTGGTATATTTTCAAGATCATGGAGTGAAAGTAAAGATTGAAAAAAAAAAAAATAAACACCTGGGTCTTGTGGAATATATATTCAGAGCCCTAATAACAACACAAAAACCAAGAAAAAATACCGAAGAAACCAGAAATCAGTAAAGAATTGAGACTGTCTAGACCACAGCACTGCTGAGATCAGCTAGAATACTGAGAAGAATCCTGAAGAGCTGAGAAGACATACTGTCAATTACAGCTCAGTGAAAACTACTAGTTACAATTGGCAAGAGGAAGTGGTAGTAGTAGAAAATACAAACAAACAAAAATACCTTTTTTATTTGACATGGCTCCAATTTGTATTCCTTCTTTAAGTTTATTTGCCATCTCAGCAATATGTCCTTTTCTCAGAGAAATTTTATTGCTGTTTTTGATTTCATTGTTAGTGTTCTCTTTATCCTCATTGTTTTCACCAGTGCTTATGACCTGAAATAATAGAAATAATTCAATTTATTATTTCATAATAAAATAAACAAAAAGTTACTCAAATAAAAATAATTACCAAGAACAAACACTATCTTACCTTGGGGTAAGATAGTGTTTGTTCTTGGTATACAAAAGTATCATATCTAAGTCAACAAACTTGAATTTAATGTGATTAATAATGCTATATTCAAAAATGTTACCACAGTTTTCTGTTTCCTAATACAGGATGTACCCCTAGTTTGACCACCTCAGGAATTGGCCTTTTGGGATTTTTTTTTTCAATTTATAACAATCTAAAAATTCCTTGAAAGATATCAAAAATTTTACTAAAGGACTAAATTTTTTGTTTGTGGAACTAAATATTTTTAAACTAACTAAAGAAAAAAAATCATACAAACCTCAAAACTTTTCAACTATTTAAAAAAAAAGAATCATAGTAACACTTATACAAGTGAGGTGTATATTTTTCTTACTGTGAGAGCCTTTCATGAGCAATTTTTTTTATGTTATTTATAATGTGCAGGAGTTCCCTTTAATTTTGAATGTAATAACTATTATAAGACAAAGTGGTATAACTTTTTCAATATATAGCTCGAAATAAAATGCCAAATAATATATAAGTATATATTCTTTTTTACTGGAGGTTAAAAAAAATAGCAAAGTTTTACAAGCTACTTTCTTCTACAAGTGAAAATAAACAGTACAAAAATCATCAATGCAATGAAATACTTTGGAACCTAGGAAACTTCAAGGATATGAGTATTTGTTTCTTTATAATAATTAATCAGATTTACATCAATATATCAAATACCTACGACAAGAGGTGTGCTTAAAATAATGGTTATAATCATCGTGTCCCCCAGTCAATCACTCGATCAACTGACACTTGATCTTCCCAGATAAGAGATCAAATCTCAGTCGAATCAGCTGCTGCCCATGTTGTGTAATTTCTTTTTGATCCAGACAACTGATATCTACCAATTCATCAGAAGTCGAAATGACATGCCAGATGACAGTTCATTAATAAAACAAAAATAAATCGAAGTCGAAATCCAGAGATGACAGAATACGGGGTTGAAACGAACAACAAAGCTTTAATAAAAGAAATTAATATTAACAGATGAGAAAAAAATAAATGCTACTATTTCAATGTTCTATCTCTCATAAATATTGCAGCAATATTTTTCTTTGAAGCCACCCCAGGTTATGTGACGGTTAGCCTAAGTTCACAGTCCACTCTTTTCACTTCGAACCTTGCAAACTCTTCTCAAGTGTAAGGTTGTTAATTTCCTTCAGCTTGTTGGAAAATTAGAATAAAGAGTTAATCTGGTACAAGGCTTTCTCTCAGAGTTGTTGCTTTTTGTTTTATTTCTGGCAGCTTTTTATTTTTATTTATTCTCATTGGTCACTGCTAAATGCTTCTTCTCCCACTCCGTTTCTTCAGCTCCTATGGCTGTCACCAGGAGTAAGATGGTGTCCCTTCATTCTGATTGGTCCTAACAGATGCTTCTCTGTGTTTACTTCTAAGAGGGATGTTCTGTAATATCTGTTCACCAACGTCTCCCTCTCACCCCACCACTGTGGTCACATTGTACATTTTTTTTTTTTTTAATTCTTTATCTTTAATTTTGTGAGATTTGTTAAATGTCTTAGATCATTTTGGTCTTTAACAAACTTTTCTCAACTTTCTACAACTTTTTGATCGTGTCACCAGACACAATATACTCCTTTATCACAGGTGTGTAATGTGTGAATAATATCTTCCCGAATTCTTCAGAGAAAATTTGGATTCTGTTATTTTTCCATTGTTCTGGGAAGATAAAATAACATTTCATTCTTGGCTGTCAACTTCACCCTTTTCCAAACCTCGCAATAACTTTCTTTACGCATAAACACAACAATGGTCATAGCCATTTCTTTTGTTTTGATAATTTTTTTCTTTCTTTCTTCATTCACAAGAAAGAAAAAATAACTTTTCTCAATTTGTCGATGTACTGTCTCAATCTTTTAAAATCCAGGTATAAACATAATTT
This sequence comes from Sepioteuthis lessoniana, assembly GCA_963585895.1. Taxonomy (NCBI): domain Eukaryota; kingdom Metazoa; phylum Mollusca; class Cephalopoda; order Myopsida; family Loliginidae; genus Sepioteuthis; species Sepioteuthis lessoniana. Next base: position 86,924 of record CAUZXS010004082.1, read on the forward strand.
TTCAAAAATCCACATTGTATGGGGGAAACTCCACTATGTTATAATAGGAAATGGAAACAACAACCCAAGTTCAAACCTGGACAAGACTGTTTGCATTTCACTTCATGCTAATACCATAGGGAAAAAGCATGAATCCATCCATCTGTTCTTCTCCTAACCAGTCTAGGAGAAGGAAAACTCTGAATTCAATCCAGCTGAACTCCACTAACAAATTGACTTAGTGTTGCATCTTGCCCATGGTGAAGAAGTTGGGTAAATATGTATTTGGAAACTAATTTAAAAGGGAATCAAGTTATTTGCTTGAAGATCACAAAAGAACTAATTCATCTAATGCCTGAAATATAAATATCAACCATAATTTTCTTTCTTTTTCAACTTTAATCCAAATAAACTTTTGTACTTAAGTAAAATTTTCAATATCTTTCATAGAATTTTCATTTTAAGTCTTAAACTGAAAAGTTTGGTCACATGAAATAATACAAAATGACCTCTACATAATAAATTTTAGCAGTTTGCCTTTTTCCAGTTTTTCTAATAGTGTACAAAATAGATCCATATATTTTCAATATAACTTATGAATCATAATAAATGAAAATTATTTGTTTTCTAATGCTTTTTAATTGGCTGCATTAAAAATATTTTATAAGATTCAGAAAAAAATATGTCTAATGCTAAAATAAACAGCAAAAGTTGTTAAATTTAAAGTTTTTCAATTCAGTTTCATAACTCAGATTGTTTAATTTTTTTTTTTTTTTTAAAGGTTTAACCAGGAAAGTTGCTGGATCAAACAAGTACTACTGTATTTTGATAGAAGTCAATCCAATTAAGACAATCATCAAAATATCAACATTCCAACACATTCATTTCCCTTGCTAATAGTGCATTATTGGCATAGTTTTTATATTTCTCTATATGCTTAATAAAGTTCTAACTGGGTGCTCCATATTTTTGCCTCTATGCTAAAATAAGCTAATTTGAATAAATAACAAGGTTCAGGGTCAATTCCTGATAACTGAGGAAATGCCAACTAGACTTGACAATTTCTAAAACTACCAACACTTACGAATAAGTGTTTCCATAATAAACACTGTATCACATTCCACCTTCATGGGGAAGTGGTTAAATACCAAAAACAATCTAGAAACTAAAATACCTCTTCTTCAAGGAGAATTAAGCTACTTGCTTGAAGATGACTGAAAATATACCAAGCCAATGCCTGACATGAAGATATTAAATTGAAACGACCTCAAATCTGTATAATAAAAGAATTATAAACTACAACATCTTTATTTGTGTTAGAGCAATATTTAAATCTACATATTCAACAGCAGTTACAAATACTACTTAGAACAAAATGGAACATGAGGTTATTTCAATTACATATTCTATTATAACTAATATTTAAAAAGTGTTTCTTTAGATATTTATTTTTCAACCAAACAGTTCATCTTTAAACCTTGAATAAATGCACTCAATTCTATAACATATTACAACAAAATATTAGATTTGAGGTTACATTATAATTAGTAGATCACTGAGAGGGAAGTACAATTCATGTACATTAACAATAGCCATCAATATATTGGTAAATCCAGCTATGTGCTTTCAGGTAAATCATATTTCTTAAAAGCAGAATAGATGTTAAAAGTACAGTGCTATACTATTGAACATAGCAGACTTTTTGTAACTATTTCCAACCAGATTAGTCTACTAGCCTGGAATCAGTGCTTCTAAAACAGAAAAATAGAAATTAGAGATTTCAATTCATGCCCATGATCCATTCATGTCAATGTGGGTTGGTAAACCAGAGTTTTAGATATCATTTTAATTTATCTAGCAGCAATCAGTGCTTTTAAATAATATATGTTGAACCAAGGTAATGCATATAATTTCTAGGAATACCAGATAAGATATGCAAAATTTACTTCTTACATATAAGTGCACAGCATAAGATGCAGACACATAGAGCTACTGTTCATGAATGAAATTTATTAAATAATAAAGCATTATGGATTCAAGAGCAGGATAGGAATTCAAATTTAAAACAAGGATATTGAAAAAAGAACATCAAAGATAAAGATATTTTTCAAGGTATGCGTATGTGTGTGTGTACCCAACCCCTCTGTCATGGTCAGGATGTGAAACAAGGTCAGTTTTTCAGCAGAATACCATCGGCTTGAATTCAGAGTTTTCCATCTCCAACATGTATTGATGTACCATAGTTAAAAAGCCCCGTCTGCTCTACTATTTAGCCAGAACTGGGGAAGAAAGATAGAGTCCTGATTTTCCCAAACACATTAGCATGAAGTGAACTGCAGATAGCTTCATCAAGAACTTGAACTGGACTCATTTAATCCATTTTTTAAAGTGATGACCGTTATGCTACACACTTATAGGTGAGTGAGTGAGAGAGAGAGATAATGTCCATCAGTCACATTAGACTATAGATATGAGCACAGGCCAGGGCAGTTATTAACGTTGTACAAGGGAAGGGCAAAGTTCAATACAACTTGACACTAAGTGTTATTGCAAAAGTTGCAAGAATAAGATAGAACACATTGTCAGTTTGCCTTAGGGATTCCAACTAATAATTATTGAATTCAACATTTTTTTTTTTTCTCCAAGACCAGTATGTGCTACCAAGGATAGACAGCTGAACCTGCCCAACTATTTTACCAATAGATTGGAGTGGAGGGAAAAGAAAACTTTCTCAAGAGTATTAGTGTGAAGTGAAATGCAAACAACCTTGTCTATGGCTGAAACTTGGTTCACAAAGTTCTATTTCTTTGGCGATAACCATTATGCCATACATGTCGCTCTCTTTCGTATAATAGCTTTCTTCAGTCAGAACCATTTGTGTCAATAGAAATAAAATGATTTTTTTGTGGACTTATGAATAACCCCAAACTGATTTCAGGCTACTAAACAAAAATGTGTGAAGCATGAGAAAATTTTAATGGCATCACAAAAGCATGAGTAAGAGAATACTGAATGACAATATACACATCAGTAAAAGAGGCAAGCTTAATTCTTCACTGAAGAAACCACAGAAATAATTTTAGGATCCTCAAATTTAC